>LD358564.1:11385-23136 GCA_001465055.1 Ptychodera flava | reverse complement strand
ATATGACATTCTTCCGTAAAAATGTTGTCGACTTTTCCAAGGAAGACGAATATTTGTGTCAATTAATCCGCGTGGTAAGTGAAGTATCAGGAACACGACTGGAACTAATTTGGCATAATTGGCTCTTCATATTTTCGATGGGGAAAGTAAATGAACCCGAGACTGATGAAACAGCCCTAACTAGAGATTTTAACCTTGAGAGACAGTTCTGTCACAGAAACGCGGCTCTACATTAAGCAGTTTGTTGTCACCAATGGGTAAGTTATTGGTGAGTACACAATGTTTTGACTTTGATTTTGAAAATGTAATTTTTCCAAATAGCGAATAGCAATTGCTTCTTTATGTGAGATAAATTTCTTTATCGGGGCTAAAACCACCTGGATTAAGGTAGTATACCCTTGAAAGTGACAACCTTTAACTTTTGCTTAAACTTTCCTAGAGGAATCTTTCATGCATTCTCTCTCAAAATCAAGAATAAAAACCGGGGGTCATCATGCAAATTTTGGCAGTAAAGAAACAAATTACACAACATATACCGATATTTGAAATATAATTTTCGTTTCGATTTTCGAAAGACTAAGAGAGTGAAAAAGACAGCCTCGTTATGATAAGAAGACTTTCCATTTCTGGAAATGATTGATGAACATGGTGGACAAGAGACAGTAAAACATTGAATATATTCTGTAGTATATTCCCTCTCTAAGCTTCTATCTATCTAAATCACACAAGGCTTGACATTGTTTAGGAAAACTCTACACAGCTGTAATAGCTGTCTGTAATTACCGGTATTAGTTTGCTTGCACATTTTACTGCAGAACTGAAACTAAGTTTCAAAACCACGAGACAGGCGCCCGTAAATTCATATTACTAAGACAACAGGAAGTGTGATCAGATTGACTGAGTTATGTCATCGAAATTATTGAATATATATCAAAACCAAATTTACCATTCTTTGAAAACCACTAATAGCCCTGTATAAGTGTCTAATATGACAGTAACTGGAAGCATACATAATATATCCAGGGAAGAGTTACCGTCAAGGTAGTGTATGTTCACGCGAAACGGTGACGTCAACGGACAATTTAATTTGTCATTACATTGGTATCACTAGAAGAGACCCTTTTATTAATAATGACACAGAATTAGTCAAAGAGGCTCACATCATTACTGTTTTCAAAGTATCGGGTTCTCTTTACTGGATAATATCTTGTCTACTATTTAGGCGATATTGAACTGAGGACACTGTGCCATTATTTGTCCATTAAAATTAAACATTGATGCATTTCGCTCTCAAGTCCATTTTGACAACATACATACCATGTTGTGCAAGTCTGTCGAAACTCTCTTTAATTTCGTATTGTCCAGTTTGTTATTCCATTGCTGTACAGAAAGGGAGTTCTAATGTTTACCAAAACCTTACAGGATTGGAAAGCCAGTCTCTATTTCCACAGGGAGTCAGGACACTTCGAGTGATGATGGTGCACCATACATTTGCAGATTCTTACTGCGTAAAGAGGAAGCAGCCACTCACGTGACCTCAGTATATGATACCACAGTCACATTGTCTGACATTGACAATATTGCAATATTTTTTTTTTCTTTTCCTCTGAGATTTTTTTTGTCGGCTGGAATTCTTGACAACTATATATGTTTTGTGATAAAAGTATAGCACAAACGTTAAATATTGCAAATATACGTGATTTATCCGTGTGTTCACTTTCTTCCCTTTCAAGTGAGCATTCCCAACGACTTCTGCTGGCTCTCATGTCTGTGAAATACCACATTTCAATGAAAAGGGTATCCTTGGATATCCATCAGCGTGTCTGTGTGCTTCGCTAATTCCCTTCTCAAGTAGAATTCGCCAAAGAACACTCACTACTAAGTACAGTATCCGATACAAAATATCGTGATGATAGCGATGACAGTTTTAGTTTTAGAAGAATTATGATACTGTGTTTGTCGAAACATAATTCTAAATACCAGGTACCATGGTGTAAAAAATAATTGAATAAGTTCCAATGTGCTGTATATACTATACAATATCATTTGAAGGCAAACTTGTTTAGTTGGATGCTCTTATGACCCTTAGCTACTTGCATGTATAAATGGGAAATAATGTATATTACAGTAATAACAGATTCAATAATGCTGGAATCCTGATGGCACTGCATAAATGTAACTTTTGCATCAATTAATTGCCCAATGCCATTAAATCTTTTTATCTATTCATGTGCGTCAGCTGGAAGCTCCAATTCACCATACTCTGATAATAGTAAGACCAGTACTTAAATCCCTGCCCCGGCCCTAGCCACTGCCCTATCGTGCAGCCTCAATACTTAGGTATCATTCATCAAGCGTTGTCATCAGATATTGAGAAATGTTAATATCTTGATTCTAAGTAATGGAGGGTTTTAATAGCCAGCTCTTTGAAAGTCACTGACACACGGTCCCTTTGGTGGAGGGACTGTGACTGACCGGAAGGAATATGCGAGTATATTAGTGCCTATACCTGTTGTTAGCTTGCATGATCAATAAGCCCATTGAGCTGAAAGGATTCCTATTGAGTTGATATGCAAATGGATGAATTCACAGATATGTAACATGCACATGTCACTGTAATAAGCTAACTCTCTCTATCTAGCGCTGCAAGTACATTGCTGTACATTGTACCATGCGTAAAGGTGTGACACTGATTGAATTGTATGCGTCTATCTAACTGTCCTGCACATACTACCCTGAAGGTCTGAAATTTTTAAAAGTCGCTTGCATATTCATATTGTTAGACACCAGTCAGTCTAAAATATAAGGAAATTTACCAATTGTATTACAGGCCCTAAAATTCACCATATATACATTTCCGTCTGTGCAATCCGGCTTTAGATGTGTGCTAACAGTGATGGATACTGTGAGAAATGATACTGTATGACTACACAGTAGCAGATGTGTGACATTCGCTTGAGAAAACTGCTCTGAAACTGTGCAATGTAATAGTTAAATAATAACACATGAGAGCGAGGGCAATATCACGATTTATTGCCTGCCCAAAGGATGGTGGTCGTGATCGAAATACTGATGATGCCCTCGCCTACGGCTCGGGCATCATCAGTATTTCGATCATGACCACCAGCCCGAGGGCAGGCAAAAATCGTGATATTGCCCTAGCTCTCATGTGTTATTATTTTTATTACACCGAAAAAGCAAACATGCAAAGAAACAAAAACACAAAGACTTCTTCGAGTACAGTTCGCCTTCTGAGTCTGGACCTCAGCGTAAAATGTTGTCAGTGCCGAGTCTAGGGTTGCCGCTAAAGTTTGCAGATCTCCTTGGTGGCGTATCCAAATTTGTTGCTTGCATGGTCGCTGAACACAGAAATTGCATTCCTTGTTGCCATTTTCGTTCGTCTGCTGTTTACTTGCATCAAAATATCGCCTAACTGTGCCGGTGACAGCTCTGCATGACGTTTCGCAGCCATAAGTTGCCAACTGCAAAGCTAGTACACCAAGCGAACGACAATTTGTTTTGCGCAGAAAGGATGCGCAGTAAGTAAAATGACGTCATCCATGTAATATCAAACGCAGAGGGCATCATCAAGTTCGCAGAGGGCATCATCACATTCGCAGAGGGCATCATCACGTTCTTTTACATGTCACGTGAGTCGCGTTTAACCAATGGCAGTGCACGCTGAATGAGTGAGGTGTAATAATGTAACATGACACATACTCTGGGACAGGAATTGATCAGTGCCTGTTACTGGCATTTCCAGTAATCTACCTGCGTGATTTTCTCAGTGTGAAATGACTGCACATCATCTGAAGATTCCTCAGAGCTCTATTGATATTTTGGCTTTGATAGATTTCAACGGATTAAAATTAATACTTTGAAGGTCTGGAAAGTATACATGAAATATAAAAACTTGAAAAGGCAATGAGTTTAAGATCATTTTTTTATTATAAATACCAAGTATTCATGATAAACCCTTAAATGACGACTGTGCTGATAGATTTTCATTGAACTAAATAAAAAGTCCTTGTCGATGGTAGCATTTCAGACGGCATGTATTCCACTCTTTTCTTGATACTCTTCATAGAACTTGATGAGGCTTTCATCAATTCTTGGTGTGACTGCTACAAGGGCTTTGTCAAAGTGTCTACCACTGATACAAGGGATCTCTATGTTTTCTTGCATTGCTGAGAGAGCTGCTTCATGGCACACAGCTACTACCTACAGGATGAAGACACAACATTGCAATATGGTCAGAATATTTATATCGCAGGGCTGTAGTATTGTATGATGTATGCATTCCATAGAATAGCCTTTTTCATCCATATCTGAAGAAAGCACAAATAAGAAAAGTGTCTACGGTAGGGATATGCCTCTATGACAGATATTTGGACTCAAAACCTTTACAATTATATTTTGGCTTACTAATTGTGGGGGCTCATTTTTAGGCCGATGGACTGAATAAAGTTTTCAACAGCTTGGTTTTCTGAAAATCAGGAATTTTGTTTTCCCCAATAGAGATTATAACATGGGGATGGTGGCCATTTTGAATTTCAAATATTCGTAAATGTTGGGTAATTTGTTCCCCTAGAATCAAAATTTGCAGGGTAACCCAAGATTTTCATTCCTGATTTTGAAAGCATGGTTGAAAGTCTGCTTGAGGAAAGTTTGGGCAACAGTTGAAGTCTTTTCATATTGAGGCACCAACTACCTTAAATCAATGTTGACCAACGCTTTTTAATCACAATATAGTTAATGTCTTCATGTTGTTCATCACTGGGCCAATAATTTTTACACAACATCATCAGCTTTATTGAGTTTGAAGGCATAGAGTGGATGTATTATTCAACTTGACGGTAGAGTGTAGATTTCATCCTCACTGTTATTGTACACAGTGTTTAGCCTTTTCAGTCCCATGGATCACCAACAGTGAAACTACCTGCAGACTTTTATGATTCACTGTGATCAAACGTTGTTGACTAATTCACTTTAAATGCTGATCTATCAGTGCTTTTCATGCTGTTTGGATGACAAAGGTTGTACTCTCCCCTAAATAATACTTGGTTTATTTATTCTAGTTTAGCAAATGACAAATTGATGGTTGCTTCAGAAACACTAGCACTTCACCATTTCTTATCAATGTTCCATGGAAAACCATTGGAGTCAAATACATGTAGTAACACATGTGTTTCTAGTGTGAGGAAATGTTGTCACATCATGGTGTACAGATACACTGTCATTGATGTCCATAAGAACTTGCATGACTGACATACATGTAGCATTGAACGTAAAACCATAAAATGACATTAATAAACTCTGTAAAACTCAACAATAAACATAATAAGCAATTTTACGCCAATTTATTAGATTGTAATTTTAGATAATGATTTTTAGTCACCTCATTAAACTGACCCAAAATATATACCGTACATGTATCAGTATTGTAACTTTACAAAAGTTGCCTCACATCAAAGAATAATGGTGAAAAGTATTACACTGGAATGAGTTTTAGATTCACTAGAATCAGTCAATGTCAACTGCTAAGTATAAACCAAATTAAGGCTTTATATTCTGTGCCTGTGTGACCCCCGGTCCAGGGCTGTATTAGGACATCTTTGTTCTATGTCTTTGGACAGCAAAGGTTAATATCTCACTCCTTTATCTGTGGAATAGTTGCAGCCACCTCACCTCTGCACCTGAGTACTTGTCTGTCCTGGACACCAGGTTGTCAATATTGACATCCTCATCAATTGGCATTCTTCGGAATTGAATCTGGAATATATCCTTTCTAGTTTCTGCATCCGGGAGTGGAACATGCAGTATTCTGTCGATCCTTCCGGGTCTCATCAATGCCTGTAAATGCCGGCGATACCGGAATTTGTATTACACACTACACATGTATTCCATCAAATCAATGAATCTACAATATTCATGACTACACCAATGACGAATATGTGCACACAGTGTTACTGAATACGGAATAAAATATGACGATGGTGTATTTTGTTGATGGAGGAAAGAACTATCATTACTATATCACACAGAATGGACTGTAACCAGAGGTGAAAATTTAAAGTAGAAAGCGTTCCTTTGGAATTGCTTTGGATTTTCTTCTATGTGGGCATTCTTCATCCACAACTTCCTAGAAAAGTATATCAGAGAAATTTGTTTCAAAATCAAGGAAACCAACATGTAGCTCTTTTGCATCTATCAGTTTTCATTTAGCTAACCATACAGTATGTCTTCAGCAAATCAGAATCATGGAATTTCAAGCTGCTTTCCTTTTATTCCTGTAGAGAACAGTCTGTTTTTATTTTATGATTCTGAGTTAATACATCTAATAAAAGACACTGAAAGATCTGCCAGTCATGAATTACACATTCGGTTTAACCGGTTTGTATTTAATCGTACACTTGGCCACTCTACACTGGTCAGACTTTGAGGACGAACTGTAACAAGGCTTTATGACAGAAACCATTCTTATTACCTTGTCAATCATGTCAGGTCTATTTGTTGCTGCTACTATGGTAACATCTGTCAGTTTCTCAATGCCATCCAGTTCTGTCAATAGCTGTGTCAGGACTCTGTCCGCTGCCTGCCCACTGCAAATATCAATGAAGGAGTCATTGTGAGAATACAGCTTTGTTGGTCAACATATCAATCGTTCTTACAATAAAGGCAAAAGAAAACACTTTTCCATTGTGCTAAGGTGAAAGGTGATGAGAGACAAACTCTTCTAGAGTCTGAACTCCTAGTATGAGAGCCATATCACATACAAACACACACATGTTACAACTATTCACACTGAGCGTCTTGTTTTTGCATTAGAAGGATGGCATCGATCAGGGCCTTGTCTGACGAAGAAAACAGCAAGTGTCTAGAGTTTAGAAATAATTTGCCATCATATAGAAACTTGATGACAAAAATACAGTATCTGATCTGTATTCAATTGTGTCTTTTCAATCTGCATGTACTTCTAACACTCACCTTCCGCCACGTTGTGTGGCAAGTGCATCAATCTCATCGAAAAACACAATAGAGGGTGCTGCAGCTCTGGCCTTTCGAAAAACCTCACGGACAGCCCTTTCTGATTCACCAACCCACTTACTGAACAGCTCTGGACCCTGCATACAATTTCAAAGCAACAACATGATTACATCAAACCTTGATTTCCCATAAACAGTTGGCAATGCATAGATTGTATCCATTTGGACTAACTTCTATAAAGTCACATGTTAAATTTTTTTGTGGCCGAAAATTCATCAGCATCATAGATGTCAAAAGAGTATGGTGAAAAGGTTTCAGACATATCATAGAATTTAAATGCGAATTGGTTCAAACAAGACTTTGCAATCTTGACAGCCATAAAAATAGATTGTCTTGCAGTGGCCTTTAACTCTGTAACTATTATTCTGGAACAACCTCAGCAGAGGTCCATGATATAGTGAGACAAAAAGACTATAAAAAATAATGGAACATTGATTACCATTGATTTCACACAAACTACCGGTACAGTGTACATGTATGTGTATATGTATTAACTGACCTTGACAGCAATAAAATTAAGTTGTGTTTCAGTGGCCAATGCTTTGACAATCATTGTCTTGGAGCAACCTGGAGGTCCATAGAGTAAGACACCCTGTGGTGGTTCAATTCCCATGCGTTGAAATGCCTCAGGATGGCGGAGTGGCCACTCTACTGCCTGTCTCAACTTCTGTTTGATCACAGCCTGTCCTCCAATGTCTGACCACAGCACCTAGCAAGGTCAGCAGGGAAATGAAGAAATCACAGATTTCTCTCTCTCTTATGATTATAAAGCAATAAGTTACCCACTCCAGGCCCAAGATGGACAAAAGCAAACGTTGTACGACATAATATACAAGGTGAAGGCGAGTACGTTATGGAGTGCAAAGTTTACATAAGTCCATTATTGGCTGGATGGGGTATAATATTGCTATTATTTTATAGTTTTGGCTATGCCAGGGAATTTGTAGATTTAGAAAACAGCTGAGACCACAGTATTGGATAATCGGATAAATTATCAGTAATAATCTGCCGGGATGACCTCACATACATAATTCACTGGTATTGACAAAGTTGTAATATTATTGACAACTAGCATGCACAATATTGGTTTGGTTGTCTGAGATACCAGTAGTACAGTACAGCCTAAGCAAAGTAAAACAATAATTTAGATGCAAGAATTTGAAGAAGTCTAGCAGCAATTAGCAGTGTCTTTGTTTGGGGCTTTCCATGTAGCTAAGTAAATTTTGCAGGGTTTTCTGACCATGTTACCAGGGTTCCCCATGGTATATCAATGCAATCCTATTAGAAAACAACCGAAATGGTACAGTCAGCTCCAAATTCACTACATCAGCAAGAAGTTTATCACTGAGACCATTTTCCACTGGGAAGAGATATTCAGATTTCTGTTTTAAACTTTTGCAATGCATATACATAGATGCTTCAATCCGATCATTTTTTTTCTTTTTTGCAATACCTTAGATTTGCGTATGTGACAGCACAGAAAAACGGTACACAAAGAGTATAATAATTACATTTCAACACAGTTTCATACCTTAGGTACATCAATTGTGATTTCTCTCATTGCACTGGGTTTGACTTCTTTCAATGCAAAACTGAAATCAGCACTGGTGATCACAGTTTTACCACACAACTCACTGTCCACTGACACTGTTGTTTTAGCTTTCTTGAATGCGTGGAGACCAGCTGAAAACCATGACAAGAATACAACTGTCAGTAAATGTCCAAGAATTGTGTAAAAGTGGTAAACTACAGTATGCAATAACTGTTGCATTGGTAGGTATATGGTACTTTCTTTAAATCTACCACCAATACATTTTGAATTTAGAGTTTCATTGAAACATAGGAGCATTTATGGCATGCGCACACTCCTCTACTAAATCTATGTGTCCAAAATCAACCCCAGAAGACGCTCATACATATATGTATTGTATATAAGTACACACACAAGACACTGTGACACATCATAAAAGAAATGACACTTCCAAAAAGGTTCAAGAACAGTGCACTTAAAACCATAAAAAAAACTGCACATCTTGCATGCATCCGTTAGCCAAACAGAATAGGTTGGATCGTGGTTCTTCAATACAGGGAATTAATACAAGACTTCACAAACCTTCTTTGCACACTGCTGCAAGGTCAGCTCCCACATAGCCATGAGCACTCTCAGAAATCTTTTCAATGTCCTCAAGGCTGAGACTGTGTGGCATGTTTGTTAAATGCTTCTTTAAAATCTGCCAAAGTACATCAGACAGAAAAGACCATTACTGCTTGTTTTTATAAAACAAATAAGTAATAGTGCAGCAGCCTTATAGGTGGTAAAAATGAATCTTTCTAAATCAAAAGCACGCTATCATCAAATATAATCCAAAGATTGATGTCTGGTGTATTCAAAGCCACATCAAGAAGGGATATCAATGCACACACGTAAATTAGTCCAGGTATAAAAGGGATGGTAATACTTAGTGACTTTCTCCCTTGCAATATAAGACCGGAAGATTAGGCAGTGTGCAACAGTAACTAAAGGGTGGGGAGTGTGAGTCACTTCAAAGTTGAATATTTTCAGAAACCGGCAGGTTTTTATCTCCTTTTTTGTTCTCCCACCCTTCCCACTCTTTTTGTTGTTTCACATGCTTCGCCAGGGATTTACCTCCTAAATCCTCCGCCCATACCTACAACAATAGGCAATATCCTTGAGAGAAGTGATGAGGCTTTAAATATTCAGTCATTTTACAAAAGTTGCCCGATCCAGAAAATGTTTGTACAAAAGGCAAAAGAGTAAAAAATTCCACAACATGAAACTTGAAAGGTAGAAATATACTATCCTGAAAGGAAAACTGAGACAGGACCTTAAAGTGGTAAAATAATGACGTGCATAAAAATAACAGAATGTTACCAACTTACTGAAATTCAAATATTGTCTTAATTCAAAATAAAGTTGCTATAAGGCAAGTATCCTACTTTTGTTGAATTGAGGGAAACACTGATACCATACAACCTTGAATTGTTGATGTAATTGTTGATGTAATGGGAAAGCAGTAGTGCCACCAATCTCATCATGCTACTTACATCAGCCCTGTCTTTGGCATTGGGTATAGTGATTTCTATGTCCCTGTCAAACCTGCCTGGTCTTCTCAATGCTGTATCAATGGAGTCAGGTCTGTTTGTGGCACCAAGTACAATAACATGGCCTTTCGTTTCCATCTACAGGACAAAGAACAACGTATGAAATAGAGAGTGTGTCTGGTAAAAATTACAGCAAACAGACACTGTATTTGCATTGAAGTAAAGCATGAGAATTCTAGAGCTCTGGAAAAACACCATTCTTTAATACAAAATGTATTTGTGATAGAACGTTCTTTTTACTTTATGATCACCATTGTATCAGTCAGATGTGTTAATAATATATACATGACAAGTATCTTGAAGGAACTGGCAATACATATAATGGAAAGCTTTGAAAGTAATCATTCTATTTGTTTCACAATACTAATTTGATGTTGCCACCAATTACGTGGCAGCTGATAATTTCCTCACTTCTTTCACATGAAAATGCACTGAAGAATTAAAAGAAGTTTATGCCCGTGGACATTGCACAATCATGACTTGTTTTTGAGAATCATTCTAGTTGTACTTTTGAGAGGTCGGGATACCAAAATACATATACGAGCTGTACGAGTGACATTCATATCCATGAAGTAGTTCATTCAGAAATAGACAGATACATTATCTTATTGGTGGCTGTCACAATTACTAATGAAACTTTGCACGCTAAAACACATGAACACTAGTAACTAAACAGAGTACCAATGGTATTGTGATACTCATAATCATATACATGTACACTAACACAACAGTCCATTTTGTGATGTACATGTAGGGTAATACTGATTCATGTATACAGTAGCTTAGCTGAGCTTTGGGTTTGTTGGGGATGGGGTTGAAATGAAACGCTCATTTTATACTATCTTGATAAACATACACAGATGAACAAAGAAAACACTTTAAACATAAATGTACAACCTAGTGAGACATTATGTGATAATCTGACACCGACAAACACCATAACAATTACCATTGGCATGTGAGATTCATCAGTGTGGGTGCAATTCCAAGTTCACATGGGTGCAATTCCAAGTTCAAAGCATAATTTTACGGTAGGTGAATGACAAGATGAATCCCAGCTTGAGACAAGGCGATTACATCACACAAGTACGTATTCAATACAGAATAATGAGTAAAAATAAATACTAACAGAAGACATGCCATCAGTTAATGTCAGCAGTGTGGCAACAATTCTCTTCTCCAATTCACTGTGTACACTCTCCCGTTTCGGGCAAAGGGCGTCTATTTCATCAATGAAAATGATAGCAGGAGCATTTGCAGCAGCCTCTTTGAAAATCTCTCTCAGCTGGGACTCAGATTCTCCAACATATCTGTCAAAACATACAATATGAAAATATTTCTAATTCAGCTAGCTATCAACAGTCAAAAACATAGGACCAGTTCCACTTCCTCATATGGGACAGATATTCAGACTCTCAAACTTTAACAATATTCTTTTGGCCTACTACTAGTGGGGCTCATTTTGAAGTATATGGAGTAAATAAAAATGCCACTGGCTTAGTTTTGTGAAAATTGTTTATATTCTTTTATAGAGATAACACAAGGATAGCGGACATTTTGAATCTTAAATACTGGTAATTC
>LD358558.1:188872-207962 GCA_001465055.1 Ptychodera flava | reverse complement strand
GAAGATTTCAATCCAGTGTTAATGATATGTGACAAAGTATTTTCCCTGGCAATATTGATAAAATTTGTCATCGTTAGTTAGAATTGAAACATTCCTAGATCTGCATCGTGATATAATACTTCTTCTATTGATTGTTACAGCTTAACCATGATGTTGTCATGTTGGAAAACAGAGCCAGGTTGTCGGCCATCAATTGATTCTGTGGTACAAGATCTTGAAGTCATTAAATGACACATAAAAACGATCAAACGATAGTGATTCAATTAAGAAAGGTAAAGGTCATGACCACTAAAATAATAATGGAAACTGAAAATTAAATAGTAGTTTTCTTCAAAAATTTCTCCAAACGATATAATCATAAACGATGTTTTCTCACATAGTTTTGAATGAATTTTCCTTTCATGTCAATACCTATCAAGCACGTTTCTATAATGGTTGTATTATTGAACCAATATCTGCTACTTTTCGTTGCTCTCTACCGTAAATCGCAATAAGTTGTTAAAAATCTCGCAAACTGCTGCTAAGATAATTGGTAGACCCACTCCGTCCCTTTCAGTGCTCACGGATAGTGCAATACTGCGCAAAGCACGATCAATCACTGCTGACGTAAACCATCCTTTGTATTTCTCTTCAGGAAGGAGATTTCGCTGCTTGAAGTGTAAGAAATTAAGGTACAGAAAGAGCTTTGTCCCAACAGCCATTAAGAGACTCAATCTCTGAAGTGTATTTTTTTCCGTGTGTTTTCTGACTTAGTTTGTGTTTTGTTTTGTTTTTGTTTTTTATGTCTGTCGGGTCGTTATTTTTATCCTCTGAGCTGTAAGGTGATTATCCTTTTTAGGACAATAAAGTATAATAATAAATAATTAATGATGAAAATTGTGCGCAATTTTAGTTTTTCATGAGAATAGTAAATAACAATGACATCAGGTTGTCATCTCTCTCTCTCTCTCTCTCTCTCTCTCTCTCTCTCTCTCTCTCTCTCACTCCAGTAAGCTGATTATCTATTCAAACTCATGAAGATTCCTTGGCGATGTAACTGCAATTAAATCTTGCAAAGAAACTATTGCACTTTTTATTCAATTATTTGTTCGATATAAAAACAATATTTCAGAATCAATTCCTATAAATACACGTGGTACTGAAACACACTGTGTCAGCCTTGCAACCATATCAGAGTGAATATTATACAATATGCAATACGGCTAGTTTACAATCGAGTTCGAGCCCACAATATACGGCATCAGTCGCCTAGCGGAGAGGCCACAATCACATTTCCAGCCGAGACGAAGATGCATTCGCCTCCAATAACACTTGTGATGGCGATGGTGCCTAATTTGTCGAGAAGCGATGTGACTTTTAAAGTAGCACATTTAGCTATACTGTAAAACAGAACAAAGTTTGTACTTATAAAGTAATTGGGTTGTTATATTTCTAGAAACGAAGACAGTCAGTATTTCGTAGGGTTGATTTGATTCTGGAACTTTTTTTATTGTCCTTTTATCCTAGGTATGCCATATAGCGTACAAAGTGTTGTGGTCTTTTATATGAATAGTTATGTACTTTAATATGGCGTTAGTAAATCAGCCAAGCTATCCACGGCTTACAGCCGCTGAGTTGTATTTCACATTACTTTTTGACTTTAGTTTCAGATGTAGACTAAATTAGCCATTTGTAAGTCTTTAATGGCAAACACGTCAACACTGACACAGATAGCAGTATTGTGACATCAAAGGGTTTTTTAATAAACTGAATTTTAGTGACGATGAATAGTAGATAATTTTTGAAATCATATAATCTGGCATCTTTAAATATGCTATATAGATTTAATTGTTTAATATGAAGTGTAAAACATTTCAGAAAAGTGTACGTATGGTGATATTCGGTAACTTGACATAGTCAACAGAACAGACATTCATATAGGCCACGATAGCTTATATGAGGGAGCGTTAATCTACAATATACGATATCTTGAGACCACATTTCATATTTTTCAAAATATCGTATTGATGCAAACAATACTAACTTAAACTATGGCGCCATAACTTTGCTTCATTGTTCAAGTAGAATTACTTGGCAAAATATTTTTATACTTCTATTTCTGTTAAAGTTATAGCCCTGAAGTTTTGTATTATTGCTCTTTCAGTCATTGTAGCGTTAGAGAGTCCGATGTGGTTTAGTGTAAAGAAGTACAGGTTACGTAACACATATAAAATGTAATGTGGTGTGAATTACTCCAGTGTTCAGTAGTGAAATGTGGTGTTTAGCTCTCTCTCTCTCTCTCTCTCTCTCTCTCTCTCTCTCTCTCTCTCTCTCTCTCTCTGCTATACATTAAATAATGCGCATCGGGTACAAATTTTCGGACTCTCAAACTTTTACAATTCTTTTCTGATATACCACTTGTGGGAGTTCATTTTAAAGATCTTGGTGTGAGAGTTAGAGTTAACACAGGGTTGGCGGCCATTTTGAATTTTAAAATCTCGGCAAATCTTGGATTATTTGTTTGTCTAGTACCAAAATTTGCACGGTGACCCCCCGATTTTTATTCTTGATTTTGAAAGGGAATGGTTGAACGGTTTCTTAAGGAAAGTTTGAGCAAAAGTTTTTGTCTTTCATTTTCGAGGCGCATACTACCTTAATTGACCACGGTCCCTCCACGCACCCATGTAAGCGGGGCTTCTCCATCTGTAAAAAATGCATGTTCTAATTCCTTTGCTAAATATAATATGAAATAAACAGTACCAGCGTTCACAATTTTCCAAACTGAAAAACAAAAGTAATAAATGCATTGTTGACGACAAAATGGATTCTTGTTCAAATTTAAATTCGTCAAGAATTAAAAGCCGGGTCAATAGCAACACAGTCAATATCCTTCATTCAAAACAAATTGAGTGGATTTACGGAGACAATGACTCGAATATTCTTATATTCAAAAGTGTTCCAAACACAGATTTCTGGTTTCAATGATCGATTCCATGATAGATTGAGGGGAATAAAAGATCATGTACATTAAAATGATCCTTTCTACGATCATTTGTTTGCACATCCATTTTAACAAATCGCAAAATAGGAACAATTGTTTGAAAGCAACGTTCTGTGTTATATTTGAAAGAACATTTATAACTGATTAACTGATGTAGTTCGCATGATAACTCAGAGGAAAGCGTCCGTGGTTATGTGCGAGTGCCAAATTTATGCATCCGAGCTTCTTTGGACTAGAATTTTTCCCAATCTCTATATGACGTCTCTGCTGAGTTCCAGTGGAGAGCTGTAGACGAGAAGCTGTTTTAGTGTCCAAGTTCGCAAAAAGTAGACGTATTGTTAACCAGCTGTTTGGGACATAAAGTAAATGTATGTTATAGGTAGCTTCACCGAGTTGTATTATTTTCTGCATTGAAGAAAGGGGCAAATGATACATATGCATTTCATATTCGGTTATGTTTATTTTATGATCTTGGTTTACCAAGTTTTGTTCTAAACCAATATATGACAGGCTCGTGGTTATGAATATTAGAATATTGTCATGTATACCAAATCATACATTGTTGGGTCATTGTGGTAACAGCGCCCGCTTATAACACCGATGGCAGGTGCGCGACTAGACAAATACTGCTGTATCCCGAGACCAGTAGTGAGAAAAGGAATTTCTACAAGGTAGCGGCTTGCCACAACGAGAAATTAACGGCGCTAATGCCCGAAAAAAGCCAACAGGGAAAGTAAAATTTGTAAAACATTTCATAACTTATTGCTTCTTGATCGCAAACCAGCATCTCGAATTTACAGACCAACACCCTCCCATGAAATTGCTACCTGGCAGGTCACAAAATAAGACGCTAATTGCACGGGTTGATATAATTGAATTAGGGCGCTCTTACGTCAATTTTTACGAGCTGATGAATAGAGATTTAACTTTGTGGCAATTGAACTCATCTTTTTCCATGACATGTGATTGTTTTAGCCAATCACGTCTCCCTTTCAGTGTGAAGAGTATTATCAAAACTGTTGCTAGACTGTTCACCTCACTTCCTTGAATAAAACATTGCTTTCGATATGGCGAATCATGTACTATAACATATTCCTTAATCCTATCTTCACCGAACTAGTAAATCTTAATGGTGAATATTATTTTATGGCCCTACTTAAAATGTAAACTTACAAAATAATTAGTATATTTTGTTGATTTACATTACATACTTGTGTATACAGTATGTAGTGCTGACTTGTTTATGATATTATCAATTTTGACTTCCTTAATAAACGAACAGATACAACCCTGTCACAACTTCTTGTATTCTACTCATGAAATGAGAAAAAAAACCCCACAGAGATAGGTTTTGTGACAATGATTAAAACAGCAGATTGACCGAAGACTCATTGACTATTAACGGATAAACAGTAAAGTAGGAAAACATGTTTCACTAATTTCTATGTTAACTTCTTTTTGTTTTCTGAATATTCTAAACAAAGAAATGACATATAATGTTGCAATGCACAACGGAAAACCTGTATAAAATGTCATCACATAATATGTTACGTCAGGAAAAGACCATTGAATACAGACGAAACTTCTCCTGGCAAAGCTGTGTGCCGAAAAAATACCTTGATAATAAAAGCTGCATTGGACATACGATTGCAACCACACGATTATGACTTATTCATATGCCTAATACAATGTCTACATTGCCTACAAAATCAACTTCTCTTCTGTATTTTTCCAAGTAAGCATTTTTATTTGGAATATCTTGTCAAGTGTCCGCTTCCTTCTCCTCCTCCTCCTCGGAATAGGAGAGTTACTCACTTAAAGCAACATTCGAGTGGTAATTATTCAAGTCCAAGTATGCCTAGAAGGGAAGCACACGAAAAGAACATTAGCTACCATTGGATTTTGTAGACGTCAAGATGTCCCTTAGAATTCGCAAACCAAAGTCATCACCATAGCTTACCTTAGCATTATCGATGTATGCATTCAGTGTCGAAGCCAACTTGAAAAACTTTGGTCGCTTAATCGGGTTTCTATGCCAGCATTGTTTCATCATGTCGTATCTGCAAAGGAGAAAACTAATCTAAGAACACAGTGGTGTGCTACAGTATGTTGTGTCATGTAAATAATATCGGGCAAGTGTAATGCATTGATATTCCCTAGTGTTTTTAAGAGGATCGACAGGACGAAGAAAATCAAAATTACTCGAAAGTAATTTTGATTTTGTTTTCGTAATAGGAGAGGGATGGGGCAACCCTCTAAACCTAACCGTTCCCTCTTTGTCAAGTTCTGTTCCATTCTCATCACAAATTACAAACATGGTGTTGCCATTTCTCTCGATTCTAGAAAACTTACAATTTATCCCCACAGAAACTTGGCTTTGGTAGTTCGTAGCCCTCTTGTAGCTTTTTCACAATACGATTCACTTTGATTGGTTCGTAAGGCGTTTGACCTGTGATAGTTAAATCAAACAATAATAAGCATATGGGTTACGTTTTAAATGATGTTTTCAGAGATGATGAGGACATTGAGCGCTGAATGAGAACATCTTATACAGCAGCCAATGTGCTCTTGAGAACATTGTCTTGGTGTACTTTTAATGTCAAGTGCGTTCTTTTCAAATCGTATTACTATCAACTCTATGGAGGTCAACTTCGGGTTAAATACTCTGTAAATGTTATGAGAACATTGAAGGTCGCTTACAATAATGCTGCTGGTCTCTTATTGGGGTACGAGAAAATATATTGTGCCAGTCCCATGTTTGTACCAAACCGAATTGATAACTTCGATGTTTTGCTTAGAAAGCAACTGTATGGTTTAAGACAGCGACTGATGAAATACAGCAGCACAATTGTGCAACAAGTATGTGAGTCTCTGTGTTCAAATCTGAGATCATGAAATTACGGAACAACATTTATTTTGTTAAATTATGACAAATGTATTCATTTCAACCATAATTTTCTCACATAGTAACTTCTCTGTAAGCATTTGTTGATAATGATGACATAAACGGCAAAGTCCGAAATAAAGTCTTAACAACAACAACAACAACAACAACAACAACAACAACAACAACAACAACAACAATAATAATAATAATAATAATAATAATAATAATAATAATAATAATAAAATAGTGGTAGAAAAGCAAAACATTGCAATCAACGACAAAGTGTTCGATATATATATATATATATATATATTATTTTGCAGAGAAACATTAATGAATGAAATCATACAGATCTCTAAAATATCAAAAGGACAACCAACCTACGCGATCCGCATTACTGACAACTAAGTTTAAAAGATAAGTGACAACATGCCATCAATTGTATACATATGATCATGTTTATCTGGAGGATGAAGATGCAAGCATAATAGACCTACAGGCTTCAGTAAAGAAGTGGCCACCTTTAACTTTAACAAACATCTAAAGAAAACGCAGATGCAGATGATTTTCTGATTTTCATTCATGTCTTATTCTCTCATTGAAGCTTGTCAAGCAAAAACGTAATAAAAGTTACCCAAGGTAAGTATCTGCCATAAAACGACACCAAAGGCCCAGACGTCCGATTTTGATGTAAACTTTATGTCAGCAAGGGATTCAATCGCCATCCATCTCTAAGGATCACTTCCCTGAAAGAAGGCCGGATATCATATTTCACTCAAAGGAATAATCTTTATTTCTTTCAAGGTAAATTATTCTTCAGGTGACATCTCTACGTCTCCGTGTAATAGGCAACTAGTGAATACAATGCTTCTTGTTGCTACAGGGCCATGATGTATCTAATATTATTTTATTACGCTCTGGAGGTTCTATCAAACGAGACATAATGTTTTAGCGACTAAAGGTAAGGTGTTTCATAACACCCATTTGCTCATGGTTTTGAAATCAAAACCTTATTTTGTCAGAGACACATAGTTCCCTGTGGTCTTGCTATTACGTTGTGAAACATTTCCGCAGGGCGTCAGATTCAGGAACATGCTGTTCCCCATTACGTATGCATGCACCGCAACCAAAAAATTGCCCTGTGACTTGTGATAGGAGCACGAGCGCTCTGTTCTATTTCTTTTCTCGTCATGTAAGTCATTCCGGCGAATCACGGTTCAGGGGAGCGTGTGATATGTAAATAAAATATATACATACCTCTGCTTTCTCAAAGAACGATGCACTATCAATGACATCAGAGGCGTATCCGAAGTTTGATATTTTGCAGCGTAACATGCTATTGACAAGAACGTGATTAGGCGATAGGTATCTGTGCACAATCTGAAAAAATATCGGGGGATAGAAATGATTTGCTAAATAAAACCTTTGTAATACCTGTGTACAAACAGTTACCTAGCTCCCGAGTTACCTAGCTACCTACCTACTTACCTACCCATCTACCTACCCACATACTTGTTTAATGTAGAAATAATTGGACAACAAATGTCCATTTCGAAATTTCATAACTCTTATTCTTCTAGATGCTTCATCCCTTCTGTGATATCGAGGGCGAAAGTTAGCAGCTGTTTCTCGGTCACCACTTGGAATTTCTTGCTTAAGGTAACTTTGGAACGAACGTCTTCAAGGGTGAAACCAAGGCTGCCATGAATCAAGTATTCCAGTATCATAACCGTTCGTGCTAAAACGTGAAGAAAGGACAACATTTTGAAAATGACACACAATACGACCCATAGGACAGCAAACATGGTTACATTATGGCACAGCTGAGAATATACTGCGAAGGTTGCCTTTTTATTGAGAATACTAATATAACCTTCGAATTGACATCTTCATAGACAAACGACACTTAAAACAGTTTCATCATAACATCCTTCTTTTGCAAACATTATTACTTACCTGACTCAGTGCACACTCCAAGCAGTCTCACGACATTACGATGACGTGGTATCTTTTTCATCAACATGGTTTCCTTCAAGATATCACGTTCATGCTTCGATTCTACTCGACCGTAAAAAAAGTTTGAATGAATGTCTACTCAGTAACTAAAGAATTCATCTGTGAATTCTGAACGTTCCTCCTAAAAAACAAATGTCCATTTTTTCATTTAATGTTGAGAACTTCAAAGCTTGTCTTATTTGGTTTAATGTTACCTGAACACAACTTTCACACTGTAACTTATCCTTGCCCGGAAGACTAATACTTTTGCTTTAATCCAAAGTATAAAGAAGTGTACTTAAAACAAAACGAAAAGTAAAGTCAATGTAATTAATTAATTGCCAGAGAAAGTCAACAATCACGACGTTTACACGACCAGGCAATGATATAACTCAGTTTTACAGCAAGGTTATGGACTTTTAGTGCAATATAACTTACTTTTTGCAATTTTGATGGCAACTTTGGTAATACCATCCTTGCCATCGATATTCCATGCATTAGCAAGAGATATTTGATGTTTTTTCCCGTTCCATAGTAAATGCCGTATTGTTAACATATCTCGAGGAAATTCGAAGGCAGTTTGTCCACACTTCATGTATATGTCGTTGTTGTCATTCTTTAGAACTAAAGAGGCATAAGTACTGTCATCGTCCTTCTACAGAACGAAAATAGTAATGAATTTACAATTTGTTATTTATCTACTACGTATATTTTTATTATTTGTTTATCTGTTTTTTTATTCAAAGGGAGAAAAGCATGTTGTGACTTGTTTTTGTAAAATATATACATAACCTACCACTCTGCCAGGCTTCGTGTAAATCCCTTCAGAAAGATTTTCCGGAACAAGATCCATGTACGTATCATTTCTGCTTTACATAGCAAAAGAAGACGACAATATGCGGTTCGCATTTGTGAGTAAATTTTATTACTTTCGCAATAACTTTTCATGTCGTTATTCGAGAACAGACTTGCATTCAGTTTATTGTTTTGATTTCAGATACTTAATATTCTGATCGGAATATTATTACTCTTGGTGAAGCTACCTTTTTGACATCCACATTTCGTCAAGGAGAGTGAGTGATTCTTCAGTTAGCCTGGTCTATTCAACGTGATCTTTCCATTTTCAAATTCGAGTCAGGATCTTTTGCATCAAACGGTTCTTGTTTTTATTTTGTTTTTCGATGAGAGAAACCCTAAAGAACTTATAAATATCATCGCATTCATGTTTGTATATTTTAGACAATGTTTAGACTGTTCTTTAGAAGATCCCGTATGATCCTTAGCTAGCTATGCACATGTCTGACAAGATTTTTATTCTGTCAGAAAAGTACATGTTTTAAGAAAAATAGGATTCCATAAGGTACCTTTTTGTTTTGTTTACCTCCGGTAGGCGAATCCTCTCTTGGAGTATACTGAGAAATTACTTCATATGTTGGTATTTCTGCTAATAAGAAGTTTGCAGAGAAAGACTGTAAAAATGCATAGATGCAGAGGCATTCTCGTGTTTTTATTGGTTATTTAGACAGTTTCCTTTTGCCTCTCCTACTAAACCAGGCATCCAGAACAAAGAGCTCTAATTTTACTGGCAAGAATCTATTTTGCATATTGCTATTCGCCTTAATAACAAAGGTCATTTACTTACATTTTTACTAGGTTTGCATTACCTTGGCCATTTTCTTCCTTTACGTCGTCCAGTTCTACCTCAGTTTCTTTGTCTGCCTTTTTATTGATTTTACCCTTCCTCAACAGAATTATAACTATGGCGACAACGACGATCACCGAGAGAAGTGCTGTCGTCGAACCAGCGATTATACCGTTGCTACTACCTTGTTTCCTGAGAGTCGAAGGCCTTGCTGATGGGAAAAACATTCTATGATTTAAACTGATTTATTGAACAAATGTATATAAACATTAAATTAATAACGACGGCAATTCAGTGAACTAGAACACTTAAAGCAATTTACCTGAAGTAAGAGTCGTAACCGTTCGTGATGGCTTACTCCAGCCGATTTCATTTCGAGCTATGATGTAACTATCGTAAGCAGTCTCAGGCTGTAGCTCAGTGACGGTGTATTGAGTTACATATATTCCACTGGACATGTTGAATTGATCATCACCGGACACTCGATAAGCCACAATGAAGTGTTGAGGAAAACCTCCATTGTATCCAGCTCTCCAGGTGAGTGTGACGTTTACCGAGGTACAGCAATGACTGAAACATCAGCAGGAGGGTCTGGCTCTCCTTCAGCGTCACATAAAATGAAGACAATTGAATGGTTCAGATTGATTAGCCTCTGACGTGATCGGAAAAATGAATAAGACGAATCGTGCCACAATGGCGAAATTGGAGAATCTCTTGCACATTTAGCTCCTTGTCTTTTCTTCACAGAGGGGCTCATTACAAGTGTCGACAGCGACCACCATTTCGTAGCCTAGTTCTTTACCTACAGACTGGGTTAATATTTGTTGTTATATTCAGTACGCGTTCAGGTGTTGTCAAAGCAATTCAAGCACTACACACGACCGACATTACGTTAAGACAATATCCTTCGATAATGCATTATCGCTGGCTTCGGTAATCATACAGATTGAGGTAGCTATTTCTCATTGGTCTTGTAATTTTTGTGTGTTGGTCGTGAGTGTGGTGTTAGGTTAAAATTGCCAATACACCGTATTATTGTTGACATGTTGTATACAAGATGACAAAACGCTTTAAAATGTCATGGTAAACAATATCAGATGAAAAAGACCAGATTTTCTTTCTTCTTTGCGTAAAAAGAAAAGCCTATAGTGCGACATCAACAATAGTACTTTCTTCAAAAAATGTTGTGGAAACTTCAACTCGAAATATAGCGTCTAATTGTCGAAGATAGACGTCATACTGACAAGATAGTCATTCGACCGATTAATTATGTAATGTTCATGTTTTTTAAATAAAAGACCCATGCAAGGCAAATTGCAAATACTGTAAAGGCCACTTTTGCTTACAATAGGTATACACAATTCTTGCAAGAAGTAAAATTTAGACTTACTTCTACCTATGAGAACAATGTTTTTGGTTGAATTACCGATGCCATTTTCAGCCTTGCAAGTGTATGTTTTGTAATCTTCAGTTGGTTGCACGTGTGACATTAGGAGAATGCTTTTGACGTATCGTCCAGTGTGGTTCCTCTCTTCTAACATAGCAATTCGGTCTGAACCATTAACAATTTCCATTATACCGTCTTTTATGGTTGTATACCATCGAATTTGTGGTATTGGAAATCCACTTGCAATGCACTGCAGCATCGCGGTTTGGCCTTTATCTGCTGCTGCTTCAGTTTGCTCTCTATTCATGATCTCCGGAGGATCTGATATGAACAAAATCACAAAATCACAACATACGATCGTTTAAAGGCATCTTGTATCCTTTCACTCAAGTTGTTATTCACACTCTCTCACGCGCGTTTATTGACTCTGGGGTGTTCTTAATGTTAGGGAATGTTATTCCACCGACTGTTGAACCATCGTTTTAAGGGGAATGAAACTATCTTTTCAAGCCTAATTTATTTCCCCCTATGTCACAGTTTTTAGTTTAGTACAGACGCCTTCTACTAACCTTTAATACCCTCTACCTTAGCCGCCTTCGGCGCGTCTCTCAATCGTTACAATACAGGAATAATGCTTTACACTCTCCGCATGGCAGTTTGGCTGTTTACAAGTAGATCGCCGAGCTTATGGGAAGCAAGTGCCTAATACCCCTGTTCCCTGTTCATTGACACGAGAACATAGTCCCATCAAACGATAAATCGTTTGCAACGTCTTTCACGGACACGTTTGCTTGTCGATCCTCTTATCAATGTGATGATTCTACAATATACAAATTAAAAGTGTAAAAAATACTTACATTGTACTATTGCACGCAGTTCAATTTTGCTGGGTGCTGTCTGCACAACATGATTACACTCACAGTACAGCTGTTTTCCAAACATATCCTTGTCTGGTGTCAACACTAGGCTACTAGTTGTGTTCTTTCGTCCGTCCATATTCCATACGACAGTATCATTTGCGTCACTAGTGATATTTGTTTCTGCTAAATACCAATTGATATCTGTAGCTGGGTGAGAATTGCTTGCTGTACAGATTACTACTATAGCTATTCCGGCTGTCAGTGTGATAATGTCACCATTGCTGTACGTTTCAAAAGCTAAACGATCGAAAGAAGCTGTAGAAAATAATTTCAATAACAAAATTAATGTACATGTTTATCGTCACACTTGCGAAATGCACCCATTGTTTCTCTTTAGAAACCACATGCGCTTAAACGTTATGAAACATACATATTAAGATCTCTTAGAAAATGAGAAAAAAAAAGATGTAATATATACGATTGTGATGATTTTAGAAAACGTCGTTTGTGAGATGAAGTGAAGTCCGAGACTAATTTTTTGTTGTGAATATTGCCACAGTTCAAACATTCATAGACATGACGCTTGAAATTCATACTTTACTATGGTGATTTTCAGTTATCAACCTACACACACACTTCGTACCTATCTTCACAATGTACATAAATGCATGCATGCATGCATGCATGCATGCATACATACATACATACATACATACATACATACATACATACATACATACATACATACATACATACATACATACATACATACATACATACATACATACATACATGTATGTAGAGAAAAATAATTGTGAATAAAAGTTACTGCTACTAGCCTTTGGAAATTGTGTTGGTCGCCCACTTATTTATTAATTATTTATTTATTTATTTATTTATTTATTTATTTACACTTTTAATGAGCGTCCGAGTTACTCAAATGAGTAATTTTCACCGGGGCTCGATAATTAACAAGTCAAAAACTGGTAAGAATAAATAAATAAGATTACAGCGGAATGTTCTTTGTTATATATTCTTTCAGAAGCACCTTGAAATTTCCAATAGTCGAAGCTAATCTTCACTTCAATATAAACATTGTAATGGTATTTTGCTTCTTGTCGACATTAACTGGGTATGTGCCCCACTTTATTCGAAGGGGTCAAGGAACAGTTTAGAAACACGTCCATGGTACTTAGTAATTATATTGACTGTTTAGAATCATCATACAGCGTCTACGAAATGACTTTCGTCCTTCAATCTTGGCTTCCGTCTCACTCTTGCCAATCAGTAATCTTCAATGGTCATAACTCTTAAAGGTCATGGGTCTATTCATTCAGTGATCTTCAATTGGGATCTCAACCTGGATATTTCCCCTTATCAATTGTGATCATGGTTTTAAGGGAAAGGGGAAAGTCCGGTTTAAAGACTTGGACAAAATGCACCAAAAATATTCAGCTTCATATATGAAGAAAATCAGTACAACAGTGATTTACATGCTGATATTATGCACACAGCGAGTGTATTATTAAGGACAATATTGGTGGGCTGTTTGTTAATTTCACCGAGGGAAATAGTTACATTACAAACCTTGAACTTCGATTGTCACGCTTATTTCCTGAGGTGCTGTCTCGGCGTCATTATCTGATATACATTTAATGGTATAGCCGTCCTCTATTATTTCCGGTGTGAAAGTGAACTTGCTTTTACTGCTTGCAAATCAGGGTCAGCAGGATCGTCCACTGGCGATCCTACTTGGCCCTGCTTCTCATCGCTACCATAAAACCATTGAATAGTTGGTGCTGGTCTACCAGTAGCTGTACAAGATAGACTTGCCTGATTGTCTTGTGTCACCTTCAAGGTGTCGTTACTGCTGTAGTCATCAATTTTTGGTTTAATGTGTCCGACTGAAGTAAAAATTAAGATTAAAATTTGATACCCATTCCTTTGTGAGACGACGCTGGGTGAAGTGACGATAGAAATACAATGCGAAAAATTGTTATTTCATAAACATGGACGATGTGATGCAATTTGCACTTCATCTTCACAGTGAACCCATTTTGTGTAAATTGTATGATTTGAATTTCAATGGTAAGACACGAGATGTAATGATATGACAAGACGAAGTCATATATTTTTAAGTCTCTTATGACGCAACTTGAAATCATTGGCATACCGTTTTCACGTATTGTTTGCAAATTATGTCCATGAATTGGAAGAGCGTTTTTGATAGAGGAGTATTGTATTTTCAATATTTTAGTATGAGCAACTTGACGGATACTCACCTAGGAGATTCAACGGTATACATGTGGACAGATACACCGTATTTGCATCATTCCCTGCCAGACATGTAACAATTTGATAGTGTTGATCTTTCCATTGCGGAGTGAAAATCCATGTACTGAACGTGTCCCGTAGTTTACTGTTAGTTGGGCTTTCGATCGTTTTCTCAGAGATTCCAGTAGTTTGTTTTGCCGAAGCTAGATACCATTCTACTCTCACTGCGGGTTTGGATGCCGTAGCATTACATGTAAAGGAATGTTGCGTTCCTGCTGATACATTAACTGTTGCATTAGATGTATATCCCCCGGAGTTCATATCAGATATGTTCGGACTTGCTGAAAGTGGTACTGTACAAATGGTAGAAATTTTACTACTTTGTAAAAAACATCAAATTATAGCGATTGTATTAATTTCTACTACAATAGGTTAAACAATACTTATATTGCTTACGAACGCATTTTCACCATTAAGGTATCATGTTGTGTATCAGGGCTATCAATACAATAAGGGCTAAAATGCAAAAACGTTAATAGCGTGTTCACTCGTCGCTTTATATGTTTGGTATTTTTCTCCAATGTATCAAACAGTATACGTAAATTCAAGCATCACTTACAACAAAGTTGGCAATATGCATTTAATTTTGCACGTTGTCGATTTCAGGTGATATCTATCAATTTTTTGAAATAGGTTCTGACTTGGAAACTTTAAATACCTTGTACAATGAGTATCAAATATGCCTCGACGCGAACAACTAAGCCTTTATGATTAGCGTGGCATTTAAGTTGTTTGTCGTCATGGCTTGCAAGAGTTGTTGTGATATATAGATTGCTGATTGTATCTGCCAATCTAGGGTCAGCATTTGGTGCAATTGTGGGGGTTACATCATGTAGCTCTGTGTCCTCTAAAAACCATATGATTTCGGCTGGTGGCTTTGTTCCTCGCACAGTACATGTAAATAAATGTTGCATTGAATCGACAATCTTCACCTTTGAGCTATGATTGTAGTTCAGTTGTGGTCTCGCATCTGGGGGTACTGAAAAGTAAAACGAATGATCAGTTTAAGCAGAAACATTTAAGGGAAAGTCAGGCTCAAAGAATAAATCAAGGTGACACGAAGACTGATATAATGAAAATGGACTGGAATTTCAGTGTCTTCGATTGGACAAAGTGTTGGTAATAGTTGATATTGAATTTTATTTGCTTATTCACACACAGAGAGAAAAATTGATTTTACGGTTTATCAGTTATCGTATGACAAGTTTTACAGCCAATATTTCCATGACAATGTAATATGCTGAGTTCTTCTCTAACTAATAACGAATTGTTTTCAACAAAGTTCTTTGGTTGATTTTTCTTTCGCCGTAAACTTTTCAAGCTAGTTTTTATGTTACAACACGGACGAGGGATACTTACCAATAATATCCATGTAACCATAGTGTTTGGGATTTGTGCCAGGTTGTTCATTTATTGGTCCACAATTGTATCTTCCTTCGTCGTCGATGTTAGCATATTGTATGTGCAAATCATAGCGGTGTGTCGTACTTGTGTCAACTGACCAGTCTGAGTGTTTACTTGAATCATAGCCAGGACCTTGTGCCACAGCTCCTGAACCAGTCATCTGAAACACTGCATTGTTGTTGTCATCTACTTTCCATTCAATAGAAAATGGAGCAGAAAAAGGACTTGCTGTACATTTAAGCACTGCCTTATCACCACTTATAGCTGTTATATCTACTGGACCCGTCGCTGTGGGGTTATTACCTGTGTACAGAGTTAAACATAATCAGAAATACATAGTATGTGTGAGTGTGAACACTTGCTTCAAAAGCAGAATAAACGAGAACGCATTTTAATTGCATCTACTTGTGAAAACAAACAAGTAAAGCAAATAGAAATGCTAGTGAATAGTCCATAATTGTGCGAGAATCTTTCTGCGTCTTTATGTAATGAAAACTACTATATCTTTGAGCAACAATATTCATTTCGTGGCAAAGAAATAATTGGTGGCTCATCTACGAATGATTACCAATATTTTTTATGTACAAGTTTGCGTAACGTAACACAGGCATGTAAAACGTAGATGTTGTCACTTGAAGTAGATGAAGGACACAGAAGTTAACGCCCCTTCCCTATTTTCAAAATTGTCATTGTGATATGACCTAGTTTATGGCAATTGTTATCGTGACGATTAAAATACTTTATTTTTGTGTACACGATGTTAAACTTGGTAAAATAATATAGCAACTTAAACTGCTGCAAAGTAATGGAACACTTAGCTGTGATTACACACGGTCACTATACTAAGGTCACATCGAATAAGAATTGACCTAAATTCGCATAAACCTAAACCTACTGGTCGTTGATCAAATGTTTAACACCAAGCTGTGGGAAATCTATCCATGCTAGAAAGACTTGTAACCGCTGAAATGATATGATCCAGGAGAATCCTACTTACTCTCGGCTTTTAGTAACAGAAACAGACAGTTCCATACATATACCTCATAAAATAAGGTCATGTGCTTTATATTATCATAATGCTTGACGAATGAATTTTTAATATAATATAAAGCAAGTAAATTAAATTGTTATTCAGATGTAAAAGTGATCTACTAACCAAAAACACAGACATAAAAAGAAGCCACGAGTAAAGACAGTACGCAATTATCAAACGCAGCCATTTCACTTATCGATTTCCAGTGATTGTTTTCCTGGTTCATGACACCGGGTATTTACATAGTCTATGCAAATATTAGCGAAAGCTATTTGTCATGAATTCATACATACAAGCAGCCAATGAAAGTATGTACTTTCCCTTGATCTGATTTGACCGGGTTTAATAATTTAAGTGGTATAACTTTCATAAATCTGAAGGTTTCATATCACTGCCATCACTAAGACCAGCAGACATTTCTTTATGCCGACCGATAACAATGGTTATATGGATATTATAAGTGTGCATTTACTGATAGAGCAGAAATGAAAACTTTCATGTGTAGTCACCCTAACTCATCTCTAAGTTGAACGTCATCATTCAGAGCACCCTACACCCAACCCGGTTTTCTCTGGAACCCGCCATGGTTCTGCTGTTAACATTTTTCTCGTTCACGCAATTGAAGGAAACATCCATGTAGACTCCTTAAGTTTATTGAAGTTTGAAACAATACATATTCCGAATGTAAGAGGATACTACTTATATAAACCAGATATGAACTGAATATGCTCACGTGTTTAACTACAGGTTCATTAATAGTCAGTAAACAGACTAGAAAATATTAGTATTTATACTCAACAGAACAACTTGACCTACTAATGTGACCACTGAATGGGAGGAATGACTTTGAGTTTGACAAAATTACAAACTTCGTTATCAAACATTGAAGTTGACTGCTGATGACTTGACATGTATTGACATTTATCAGACACTACTGGACGCATGAAATCATACAGTATGACATGAATTACTGCATAATTTTTGACTGTTATGAAGTTGTGTAAAACAATTGTACCTTTGACTTGTCTTATATCAAAGTGACAAATCAACGAGCAAGGAGGTGTTACGCAACATTTGCAGACCTCAGGATATAATCACTCACCAAAACACAAGAACAAAGACAGACATTGAATATTATTAAGCACAAGACGCGGAGTGGAAGACATATGTTTGATAAGATTAGAGGTGTATACGGTCTACTACTAGAGTAACTATCTCTGACGAGGACTTATTGTATTATGTTTTTCAATTTTCCTGTCAATAAACAAAACTCATACCAATATAATCGACACCCGTGTGAGGCGTGTAATAAGAACAATCATACATCACGGTTATATCATTATATGTAGCAGGTTTCATCAATTTTCGCACAGTACTCACAGAGTTAAATCACTAATTACAAAACTTTATTTAACATGTAAATGAGCTAATTATTAACTTGACAAGTCCAATACTTCTAAATACAATTAAATAAGTATCAGATCAACATTTGTAGCAAGTTTCATCAAATGTAATGCTGTAATTTTGGAGTAATATCACTAATTACAAAGTTCATTAAATATGCAATTGAACCCTTAATTAACTCCACAATCTGCAGCAGATTTCATCACATTTGGTGCAGTTTTTTCGGAGTAATATGACAATTAGAAAACTTCATAAAATGTGCAAATGAGCTACTTGTTAACTTGACGCTGCCAAATGCTTGTCAGTACAATTAGATATTTATCAGATCAATATCTGTACCAGATTTCACTGACTTGTGTGCCGTAATTTCAGAGTTATATACCTAATTATAAAGTTCATTGAATATGTAAATGATGTCTTAATTAACTTGGCACTACTAAGTGCTTTACACCACAGTTAGATATCAGTCAGATCAGTATCTTCAGCAGAATTCATTAAATTTGGTGCAGTTATATCGGAGTTATATGACTAATTATAAAACTGCATAAAATATGCAAATGAGCTATTTATTAACTGGACACTGCCCAATTCTTCTTAGTATAATTAGATATATGTCAGATCAATATACGGCTAGTTTTCAACCGGGTTCGAAGCCACAATATACGGGATCAGTCGCCTAGCGGAGAGGCAACAGAGAGAACTAAATCTCCACTGCCAAGAAAGAGTGGTTCAATAGCCAGCTAAGTTGTTACATTTTTCTGACTGAGACCGCTCCACACGTTGTAGAGTTCGTGAAGCACTCACGCACTAACGCTCACTATCACACATCGCACATACAAACTTTATCGAAGCGAAGCAACGAATACATTACTTTAACTGGGCGAACGATAACCTCGGGGACAATTCTATCCACCAGCAGAGCTATCAACCCAGGGTATGTCACTAATAACAAAAGTTCATGAAATATGCAAATGAGCAGATAATTGCAGTATCATCATAATGTTCTGAGATTGTCATCTGTGAAAAGTTTCATGAAATTTGGTGCAGTATTTCTTGATATACACTGTAAAAATAGCGGACGCTAGACGCGTCTTTACGCGTTCAAAATGTACATGTCGGTGTTCAAATTTGAACGGCTAGTGTTCATATTGTTAACACTAGTGT
>LD358558.1:172564-186227 GCA_001465055.1 Ptychodera flava | reverse complement strand
ATACAATGTTCGCCGTTGTCAATAGCGACCGGGTGAAAGCCATGTTCCATAGAAATAATGCTTCGCGGAATACCGTACACTGAGGCATACTTTTGGGCCGTAGTGAAAGTCTTGAAAATTAATAAGGCAGGAGTTTCCAAAGACTTGAAGTAACACGCAAGAGACACAATCCCAAACGTCCGACTGCCAGCTGTGCACGTCCCTATTTATACCCATGTGCTTACATAAGAACATATAAGAACAATCTAGAACATTTATGGACATGCTAATTGCTGTTCTAAAATTATCTCTCTTGCACAACTCAGTAAATTTCCAGAACATTCCAACATGATTAATTGAGTTCAAGGTTGTAAGGTCATTAAGGGCAGTGACCTTGAGAATGTTCTAGACGAATTGAACTCAGGTCATGATGAGTGTGGGTGAAAATGACCTACATAACATTTTGAACAAGTACTTAAGAAGAGGAATAAACGGGAACTTATTTAAGTTATTGTGTAAAAATAAGCAAAACAAAAAGGAAAGCAAGTGAACGGTCCTTAACTGTGCGAGAATGTTTCTGCGTATTTACGTTATGAAAACTATCATATCTTTAAATGATTGTATTGATTTCTTGGCAGAGAAATAACTGTTACTGTTAATTTGATGTCAAAGGTAACATAACATAGCAAAGGCAAGTAAATCTTAGGCGTTGTAACTTAAAGTAGACGAATGAGAGATTAGTTAGCACTCCTTCCTTATTTTCAAAACTGTTGCTGCTTTGTCATTTTTCATTTTGTGATATGACCTAGTTTATGGCATTTGCTATCGTGACGATTAGAAACTTTGCTTTTGCACATAATGCTAAACTTGGTCTAACAACTAGAAACATTGAGAGGTAATAAAAAAACTGTTCTGTTATTAAACCCAGTCATTATACTTAGGTCATATCAATAAGAATTGACCTAAATTCGTATCAACCTAAATCTGGTGGTCTTTGATCAAATATTTACCACCGGACCTTGCAAATTTTTCAATGATAGAAGGATGACTTGTAACCACTTGAATGATATGATCCGAGAGAATTGTCTCCACTCTCGGCTTTAAATGACAGATATCGACAGTTCAATAGAAACATCTCACAGACTTAAGTCATGTGCTTCATACTATCATAATATTTGGCAAATGAATTTTTGGACAATGTAAACAAAGTAAACTAACATTTTCTCTTAGATGTAAAAGTGATTCACTTACCAAAAACACATACATAAAAAGTAGCCACGAGTAAAGACAGCACACAATAATCGAACGCAACCATTTTACTTATCGATTTCCAGTGATTGTTTTCCTGGTTCATGAAATGGGGTATTTACATGGTGTATGCAAATATTAGCTGAAGCTATTTGTCATGCATTCATACATACCAAGCAGTGAACAAAAGTTTGTACTTTCCTTGGCTTGATTTCACCAGGGTTAATAATTTCATAGTCCAAAGTTTCCACGCATTGGTATAACCTTCATATATTTAATAGTTTCATATCACTGCCATTCACGTAGGCCAGAAGATACATCTCTATACAAACCGATAACAATTATAATATGGATATCATGTATATGTATGTACATTTACTGATAGAGCAGAGATGAAGACTTTCATGTGTAGTCTAGTCACCCATCTCCTAAGTTGAAGGCCATTGTTCCCAACACCCAATCCACAACCAGGTTTTCTCCGTAACCCGCCATGGTTCAGCTATTAACATTTCTCTCGTTCACACAATTGAAGGAGATATCCAAGTAGACCCCCTTGGTTTATTGAAGTTTGAAACATAATACAGATCCGAATGTAGGAGTATACTATTTACTTAAAAACGCTGGAGTGAATATTTAGAAAACTCAGTACTGAGTGTGCACATCGTGACAATCCCTCTTTAGAGAAGTGGAGCATTTTGGCAGCAACTTCTTTCAAAAATTCTCTGTCATCGAACTTATTTAATTTTGAAATGGTGATGACTCCATGCATTCCACTTGTGTATATGGTCGACTTCAATCAAAGTCATGCATTTTTAGTAATCACACCGGGTCTAAGATAACAGCTAAGTTTTCAAGTTCAACCGTTGGAAGTGTTTATACTAGCACGTGCTATAAGATCTTGTGTCTGAATGCATATAGTTTACCTACAACTTGTATGTCATTGACATTTACCGCAATTATCATGAAGACAAGACAATCTCGTTCGTTGCTGTTCTTGAAACGTCAATTACTTTTACATCACATTACCAATTACCTCTTAGAATTCAAAAGTCTTAGTTTTGTATTCACTCTTTCATTTTCAGTGTATAAATATCTTCTGTTTGGTTTCGTCTCAGATTTCGAGTCAATCTTGCTATTAACTTCGTATAATCTCTGCAAATAAGCCAATGAACATGATACCAAGAGGGCCAGCTACTGAGTACCATAATATCCACCTTGAATTAAGGCGAATTACCTTGAACACCTTTCATAGGCAACTGATCATATATGAAATAAGCGGTATCTGCATCGGCAAGACTATGTCACGCTTATCAAAAAACAGTGCTTGGCATGTACGCTTAAACAGTTCTGACATTCAAAGTTCAGATCAAGGTGTAGGAAGACAAAACAAATCAAGAACATCGGAAATATTCCAGAATTGCATAGCCACAAACTGCCAGGAGAGCAAATTATATTCTATGGAAGACATGTATAATATATCCTAATCGGAAGAGGAAATAAGTGCAAGAGAGACAGATGCCATCCGTCAAGTCACGTTATCACGTCAATTGAACCAGCCCATCTAAAATTATTTGACCAGTCATAGGCTGTCTGGTTTTTTAGCTCACATTTGGTATACCAATGTGAGGTAATCGTATAAGCTGAATCAGTTCATTTGCATTCCATGTGCATGTCTGTACGTCTGTATGTCTGTATGTATGTATGTATGTATGTATGTATGTATGTATGTATGTATGTATGTATGTATGTATGTCTGTATGTATGTATGTATGTATGTCTGTCTGTCTGTCTGTATGTATGTATGTATGTATGTATGTATGTATGTATGTATGTATGTATGTATGTATGTATGTATGTCCGTCCACATCAAAAACAGCTAAACGGCAGAACCTACTGTCTTAGTATTTGGTGTACAGGTGCACCTAGGGGTGGAGATGTGAATTTGTTCAAATGAACTTGTCAGTGTCAAAAATATGCAAATGAGGGGGAAAAAGGAAAAACCCTGCAAATTGCTAAAACTCTGTAACCGTTGGTCAGATAGGGTTGAAACTTGGTGTGCAGGTTCCTTTAGGTATTGTAAAGCAAATGTGTGTAAAATTTAGGATGAAATTTGCATGTTCCTATTTTTCAGGTAATTTTTTCAGTTTTTAGTAAAAAAATGTTTAACTCTTAAACCATTCATCTGATTGCTCTGAAAGTTGGTATACATGTTCCTCAGGATGACATCAGTCAAGTGTATACAAATTGAATTGAAATTTTTATATTTGTAATTTTTGGTCAATTTTCCGAATTTTTGGTCAAAATTTTTTTTATTCAAGAATAACTAATTTGATAGCTTTGTTATTTGGTATACAGGTTACTAAGGTTGATCCAATTCAGTTTGATGAATATCGTGAAGATATCTTGAATTTTATATTTTTTCTGAATTTTTTGGTTATTTTTCTCATTTTCAGTAAAATTTCTTCTTCTCTGAAACCGCTAGCCCAATTGCTCATAAATTTGGATTGGATGTTTGCAAGGGTGTTACCCTTCTAATTGTTGAAATTACGACAAAATTGGAAATATAACTGTTTTGGGGCAATTTTGTTATTTTTGGTCAAAAAATCGTAAAAAATATTTTCATTTTAAAGCCCCTGGACAGACGGCTTTTACATCTGGTGTACAGATGTCCAGGGATGACAATAGTTAGATATGTGGAAATTGTCGTGAAATATACAAATTTGTATTTTTAAGACAATTTTGTCATATGGTCAAGAAAACTTGTTCTCAAAATTACTTGTCTGATAGCTTTGTAATTTGGCACAAAAGTCCCGAGGGATGTTATTATATAAATTGTCTGCTCAAAGTGTTGTGAAACCCCCAAATATTTATATTTTAGGTAATTTTCTTTTGTGACCTTAAATGACCTACACCAACCAAGGATTTGTTGTGAGACAGTTTCGAAGGCTGTGAACATAATTTTGTCTTGTTTAATATCAATTTGTGGTAAAATTTGATCCTGAAAACAGAGCTGAGGTAAATTTTTCATTGCGAGTCAATTTTTGCAACTTTCGCATGTAAGACTCACAAGAACTGATGAGAAATTTGGATCCAGGATAATTCCGCCCAGATGTCATAATTCCCCCCACAGTGGAAGGAATTTCACTATCTGTAACTGATTTAAGTGCTGTTTACATTTGAATGATAGCACTCATAGTATTAATTAAACATCCGCAAAGTTGTAAATATACTGCCAGCTGGTCTTATGTAAACATGATTAAGGGGTGGAACATTTGATATTCAGGAGGGGGTAGGGGATAGAAGATTGGTGAGGTAGCATTCCTTTTTAAAAGATCCCTTTTATATTTTTTCCTACATGTACTCTTTTTTCCCCACTCTCCCACCTTTTCTTTTTGTCAAGCTTCTCTGGCTAATTTTTTGTTGACATTTGCTTATGTATATAGGATCTGCTTGTCCCATTGCTATAGAAGTTGATATGCATGTTCCTAAAGATGACCTCCAGTACCTAAGTTGCAGACCTTATTTGCTTTTGTCATTCTTGTTTTTCTGGTTGATCTTTGGTACCCATACTGGTAATATGTACCAATTCTGATAAAATGTGAGCGACACCGTATAATTGCGGTATTTTTATTTCTTCTGTTCAGATTCAGATTCGTTTATTGCGTTTCAAGGCCTCCGACCCTTATGCAAGGGGGGGGGTTGCAGAGATTTTTAATACATGGGATAACAAAATATCTTAGAATCACAAACAAAAACATAGACAATGCAAAAATATCTACAGTAGAAAAGTAATGTTTCAGTCATGGATTACTATTTGTGAGAGAGCTATCGTTCTCTGCTTAAAGGCTTTGTTTACAAAAATATCAGTTTTAGATGTGCTCATAAGTTGGACAATTTATGAAAGTTTGGTTGCTCAAAATAAGCACGTGATAAGTATTGTTTTCTTAGTTCTGTGTAAACCGGGCATTCCAGAAGAAAATGGTATTCATCTTCTACATCTCTCTGTGAGCAAAATTTACAAAATCTTAAAGTCACATCGATATCGTACCTTCTCCCTTCCTCTATTGCCAGGGGAAGGGTAGAACAGCAAAAACAAGCAAACAATTGTATAAAACTACGAGTACATGGTAACTTAAAGTATTTTTCAGGTTCTAGCAAACTTTTGAATTGCGTGTATGTACGGAGTTTTGGTTTCAAAGAAAGTTTACCAGTCCAAAGTTGTCTAAAAACATCTGAAAGTCTGGTATCAAAAAGTGACAGAAACTGCTGTTTATTGCCTATCTCCTGGGCAAGCCATGCATAACCGAAACCATATGAAAAAAGAACATTCTTTATAAAAGTTGCCCACGTATGCCGACCCAAGCTATCAAGATTACATAACATGGTGTACGCATGTCTTGGAAGTCGGTCCTGAGGCATCTCAAGTAATTTAAGCCAATAGCGAATGCAACGCTTTATAGTGTAAAAGTGTACAGTGAATCTGCCACATTCACCCAAAACAGCTTCATTTGTTGTATTGCTTGGTACACCTAAAAACTTTCTACACCATTTCCTGTGTACCTTTTCCAACACATCATAATAAGTAAAACCCCAGATTTCAGAACCATAACATAAAATAGGCAATGATGAAATGTTGTTGGATTTAAGTTAGATCTAAAGACAGGAATACTGAACAGTTTAAATGATAGCGACTTATGGAGTAATCTTTCCATCCGATTCAAACTTGTAATATATGGTGCGTACTAACCTAAGCAAGAAAATCTGGGTTCAAAATGTCCGGGACATAGCCCAGCTTGTATATCAGTCTGTATAAATGAAGGCGAAGCAGACATTATGACTTTCGATTTCAAGCCAGATGATATTCAGTTGCAACCCTGGCTAGTACTAGTAAAATGACGCATTTCTAAAATATCAGATATCGTCAGATACAATCGAGGTTCTACAAGATACCGAATGGTGTACGAATGCCTAACTCCCCCTTCTACGTACTTTTCAGAAGCAATAATTGCAATGCCGATAGAGATGAATATTTGACAGTCACCGTTGGTATTCAAGCTTATTGTTCTAAATTCATCGCATGTAATTCCGTCCACTCTTTCAAAACCTCTGTCACTTTCGTAAGATACAACACAGCGAATGCCTCACTTAGTTTTTCAATCAGTGCTTTACATGCTAATCTCTACATGCATAAAAGTTGCTCTCCCTTGAATGTTTGTGTATATCAGTTTGTTCGGAATCAAGGTGGATAAAAGTCCTACCCCTGTATATGGCAATTATTATTATTATTATTATTATTATTATTAGACTTTATTTAAACTCGATAGACTGTTGAGCCGAAGGCTCTTCTCACACAGTGTCGAGATGCAAGAAATAAACAATATGTACATTGAAGAATATAAAAAACAGAACAGAGAAAAAACAAAACATTAAGACAGCAAGAAACAGACGACAAAATATAAAAAACGCCAAAAATGGCTTAAAAATTACATTTTGCCCAAAAGGTGAGACTTACATTTCTTTTTAAAAGAGTGAAGAGTAGAGCAAAATTTGACATCTGCTGGTAAACTATTCCATATTTTGACACCGCTATACGTAAAACTCCTCTTAAAAATTTGAGTTCTGTGTCTTGGAATATATAATTCATTTCTGTCTACAGATCTTGTACTACGACTGTGGACGTTCTGGACACTTCTAAAAACATTCAAATATTTAGGAGCCAAATTATTTTGGACTTTGTACATCAAGACTGATTCATTAAAAACAATCCTTTCTCTAAATGGTAACCAGTTTAAAACGTCGAATAAATTACGACTAGGAGTGCTAAAATCTGAGTCTAAAAGTACTCTGGCTACAGCTTTCTGTAGTCTTTCAACACGAAGTAAAAGTTTGTTGGAACAATGACCCCATATGTTAGAACAATAGTCAAAATGGGGTTATACAAAACAGTTGTAAAATATCATCCTAGCTCTCTGAGTTAAAAAAGGACGAATACGTTTCAGATGCAGCAATTTAAAGGCTACCTTACTACAAACTGAATTTACTTGCTTTTCCCGGTTTAGGGTGTCGTCAATGGCTACACCCAACAATTTTTCATGGGTTACACAATCGAGCTGATCATTGCCACACATAACATTGATGCAATTCATCTCGACATAGTGCTCTGATTATTATATGCATGTACCTATATCATCAATATCATACAATACTTTGTATTCCATTGTATTTTCAATATGTGTATACAGTTTGCATTGTCTTCACTCTCAACAAGACTTTGCCCCTCTCAGTGACCAAAGAACAGTCCGGGGCTACAACGCCTACGAGTGGTGACCCTCCACGTCAGTTGAATGCAGAGTCTTGTTTATGCAGGGTCACATTTAATGACCCATTGCATTGGTCTATTTGTTATTTGGTGGTATGACCGAAACATACAATACCGCTGGTTTCATTTCGTCCTATCAAGAACACAGCATGGCGGCAAATCTTCAAGAGCGGCTCATGCCACAAGCTATGGCTTGTCTGGTGTTATTGTTTGCAATCTCTACATCTCAACAAGGTATGTTAACACTAAATGTATTGCTCGGTGATAGGTTGTCAAGGCCTCAGTTGGAGTACATAATTCCGACATTATTCAGTCATTACAGACAGAATTAGTCAACATGCGGTCATAAAATGCTACATAATTGTGTTATCATCGTCCAATCAGGGTTCAACTATAGAGAACATCATCGTCGAATACAGTTTGTCACTCAAGCCGTGATAATATTGTTTGATTAATGTTGTCCAATGTAGACAAATCGCCTTTTGAAACTGGCGCTCTGACCCATACAAAGAGCAAGTATAACAAATATGTACATTGTACAATCAGTCGGAAGAGTTTCTATTACATTACGTAACCATACTGAACATACTGTGTAGTGGCCAAACGTATATCAAACTTTGCCAACCACAGGAACAACTTGACCGTTAATACGGGCTCTAAAGTCTGTGCTTAAATTGAAAATGAAAGTAAATGGAAAGTTGCATGAATAGTACAAGATTGTACATGTGAAAGCAAGCACTCTGAACGTTGCTATTGTTGACAATATAAGTTGCGACTTCTGTCTGGCTTGAAATACTATATCGTCCTAAACATGATCATTACTTTTAAACCGAAAACAGACACAAGTTACTGGCTTCAGAATATTTTCCCGAGATGTATGCTTTCAGTGACATATTTTTCGTAATCACTGTCGATTAACGTATCTGACTGGAATATTCACTACATTCACCTACATTTACCTCAGTGTTACCAGTTTGTTGCAACTAGAGTTTCTATGCAAAAATATTTCGTCCTTAATTTCGGTCAGACAAAGATAGGGATAAATCTCAACATTCAGTTGTATAATAACACAATACAGGATTTCCAATCCCTTAAGCCAAACTTAACTTAGCAAGTCCTAATGAGGGCTTGCTTCAAATGAATGATGTCATTTCCCTGTTCAATGCTTAAAGTCGCAATTTTCAATCCCAGGTTCTAGCATTAGTGGAGTTTTCCTCCCAGTCAAGGGAGGCTCCGCCTTTCAGACTTGTTCAGATATACACTGCCTCCTCATGTACGTTAGGGGTCCATCATAAGGGGTGGATCATTAGAGCCGGAGGAAAAATCCTGTTGTTAAAATATCATATATTACAAACACTTACCCTGCACTAGTAGTCGCCAATAGACATAGAAATTCGAACAAAGCATGCATATACCAAGGCCAAAAAAAAATTGCTGTTCCGATAACTTGGTTTTCAAAAATAGGGTAGGTAGGTCAGTAGAGAATTTTTTTCAAAATATTTTTAATACGCATTTTCAGGGGTTCAAACCCTGCAGCTGTTAAGAGTTCCATCATCAGATTGAATCTATGGTTGATAAAATGAACAGTGATAGGAAGCGATGTGTCAAAGCTTGAATCTTAGAAGGAATGTAGTTTGAGTATCTACAGTAAGACGATGCAGTAACAGTGATGTAATACAAGATTACATTTTTACTTCCTCTTTTTTACGTAGCTGAAAAAAGTCTAGGGTCGGCAGATAAAAAATAGCGTAGGTCGGGTTATCGGAACAGCACATTTATTGCCTAATGACACCACGAAAACAATTTCCATATCCTCATTGTGAACACACCGATCAGTATTCTTGTAGTCTATGCATTATGTCAATTGGGAAAATACATACATACATACATACATACATACATACATACATACATACATACATACATACATACATACATACATACATACATACATACATACATACATACATACATACATGTTTTAAACTCTGATGAGAAAAAATGAAAAAAACAAAGTCAAATATTTATGAACAGGTAATATGTTGACCTCATGTATAGATATTTATATTTAAATACTCTTTCTTTGTTAAATTTGTAAAACCTTTATTGTACTTTATGGTCAAAATCCCAACTGGGATACGATTTCAATAAAGGCTTACTTTACTTTACTTTAAAAACTTTTAATTGCAGCCTTCAGCAAAGCCACATGGAGAGAGGAGCCTGTTGATACAACCGCTGTAGTCGGTGAACCAGCCACATTATTCTGTGCAGTGGATACACATGGAGATAACATCTATTTACCAGAATGGTACAAGGAGATACCGAACAGCTCTGATGAAAGACTGATCACCGACACGGGCACATCTTACGATGAATGTTGTATTGTTACCGGTGACCAAACTAATGGTGAAGTCAATCTACATTTTAAATCTGTCAGAATTGAAGATGAAGGGACGTGGATTTGTCGGTCAGCTCGAACGATAAACGATCAGACGAGATACGCTCGGTTAACAGTGTTAGGTGAGGATGTCTATATTGCCTTAGAAACGATATAAAGTACAACACTTTTATTACTGCCTGTAAGTGAAACAACGTCAGCTGCTTTTCTACAATACCCATTACTCGGACATTATTGTACGCAACCATTTTTCTCTCAAAAGCACGTAGCAGTTTTGAAGTTAGCTGTTCTACCTGATCGCTTGATCAGACAAAGTTTAAATGATTGATGTGTTTTTTTCCTGTACCATGAAAGGTATATATAATAAAATCGTATTCATCAGCTATTTCCAATCATAAAACTTCATATAAGTTCAGAACAACAAATTGTAGTTATCTCTGTGTCAATCAAGATCGCACCAATCATTACAAATATTATGATGGTTGATTTATTTAATTTTCAAATTACAATCGACACTTTTGTGTAACTTATTCTCCATGTTGTTTGATTGTTAAAAGCAAACTTTTATCAGGGCATGTTAATTCTGTCCGTTAAGTTACCATATCTATAAATGCTCTCCCTGTTTTGCCTTTAGGTCACTCTCTTCTGTTTGTTTATTTGTTTGTCTACCTGTCCCTCAGCATTTATAGCTCACCGTATACACTTCATCATGACATGAACATTTCAAGACGTCATATTTATTTCATCACAACATCATTTCAGACAAAGAGTATCCAACTCCGTCTCCTACAAAACAAAAGGAACACGTTACGAGGTCAATCTTGGACAACGAAATTAAGTTCGACATCTTAGTAAAACAAGGGCATCTGGTAACAATGCATTGTAAATTGGATAATTTATCCCATGACACAATTCATGACTGGTACAAAGAAGGACAAGATGGAAGTCTTCTCCACATCGCAAGTGGCAGTCGATCTTACTATCCGGAATTTTACAACATCACCAGACCCACAGAAGGCCAATCCGAACTTGTCATTAAGTCCGTCAACAAGACAGATGAGGGAATATGGACATGCAAATCTAGTCTAACGCCGGAGAGGGAGGTCGTTGGAATGTCGGCTAGACTGGTGGTTTTGGGTATGACCTAAACATTTATTAGTACTTACTTGCTCAGCTGAAAAGATACACAGCGCTATAGATGGATACAAAGAGAGATAAATCGACAGATAGATAAATCGACAGATCAGATAGATAGATAGATAGACAGACAGACAGACAGACAGACAGACAGATAGATAGATAGATAGATAGATAGATAGATAGATAGATAGATAGATAGATAGATAGATAGTCGTTACCCTAGTATCATTTTTTGTAAGGTTACATCTGAATATCCCTTACGGTTACTCGTGGTTTCGAAAGTGCATGATTTAAGTTTAAAAGGTGTACTGCTTCACAGGAAGGGGTTGTTTGAACTATGCTCCAAGGTCGTATAGGATCCATATGATAAATATATACACTGCATCCAATGTACTTTGGAGAGTGATGAAAGTTAAAACATGTGTCCTGTTTTGCCGCTATGTTGACTTTCAGGCATTTACATTTCGGGCATGAAATACATTGTTTGTGAACAGATATATTGCAAAGAAGTACGCAGTTACGTCGACCCTCTCCCTTGGAAATATCGTAGATATACTGAGTGAATCACTGTAAGCCGTCTTTTAAAGATATGGTTAGCTGAACTAACATTCAACATTTTAGTGACAGATACATTTATTCTGTTTTCAGATGATGATCCTCACTGTGTAAAGGTGTCTGGTGTTGGTCCAAACGAAGAGGTTATCATCGGCAGCACAGTTGAACTTCAGTGTAGCATTGGAAGTCGTGCCATGGAATATGGAAACTTGGTATGGACCAAAAACGGAATAGACACAGATAAGAAATCCTTGAATCCCTTGAAGTTCTCCAAAATAGTCAAAGTCACAGACGATGGAGCACGATTCAATTGTAGGTTGAATCACAGCACAATCAATTACCAATGGACGTGTAATGACGACATTGTATTCCAAGTACAATGTAAGTTGTTTCATTTTATCTTTTGTTTAGTTTTTCAAAGTCGAAAATATTCAGTTGAACACATTATACAGCAAGTTTTTATCTATTGAGATACAGCAGTCTATGACTGTCTAAAACTTTGAGACCTTTGCATGTAATTTAGGCGCCGTGGATAATTAAAACATCGAACAGTAAACGTACCTAAGTGCGTTTGGTCTCAAACCCGACTTCCCTAAACGAAAGTTTGGAGGTGCAATAATCCGACCAAGCCTCACTCTGTATCAGCATACCTACAATTGGCAATTCTTTCGCTATGAAATAACGAACACGCTACCAACCCACCCCCGCAAACACCTTCAAAAGTCAGTCTTTCTTCAGCGCCAACTCGAAAATTAAACGCAACCAATAGAATGAGAGAAAGTGTGTATCCAAAATTGTTGTTACGTTATTTCACTCGTACGGTGATCCAAATGTATGTCATAGGATTGCTGGTGGCACACGCAAAGCAGTATATCGTGATATTTTGCGATACATAAAAACATGTACCGGGATGTTGCGATATGAAAACATGTAGTGCGATTTTTGCGCAGCGTAATCGAAATACAACTAAAACCCCTATCCGCAGAAATTGCGTTCACCATGCGCGTGTTTTAATTATCTACGGCCCCTCAGGGCGTGTCATGAAGGCATTGTATTCCAAGTGCAGCGTACGTTATCGACCATGACGTTTAATTTTTCCTGAAAGAACTTTTTCTAAGTTTGAAATATTCATTTGCATTCAACAGAAATTGACCGAAATAAGTTTTAACAGTCCAGGAATGGGTGAATTCTGATGATAGCTTGTTATTAATCAGCCAGGCTATGAACCCCTGGATTTCTGCGCAGACATATAGCTTAGATATATTAAAAATTTGTACAGGTGAACTGACCTTCAATGGCCTTCAGTGATCTAAACATTTAAAAGGTAGGTGGTGATAGGTCTTTAATGGGGATACAAAATAAGTTGATCAGTTAGTTTATAACTATTGTGGAGTGCACTTCGACTGTTGTAATTCCCCCCATGCTTTTGACGATACTTCTTGCATATTTATTACTGCGTGGTGAATGTTTCGAACCTTAGCTTTTGCTTTCGCTAAGGAAATTTAAGCTGTTCATGTTAATGTTGCAAGCGGTTTTTAAGGCAGATATGAGCGATGGTTTGCCAATCAGCAGGCCGGGCAATTTTCATCGTCCACAATTGGCGGATTTTTTTTCCCTTTTTGTTCAGCTTAACAAAGACACTGCGGGCGGGCAAGAATCAGTGTCGGTGGCTCTGCAGGTACTTATCACGGGAAAAGACAACGTCATATGGAATAGAAAGGGCAGTGGGCTGTATTTTTTCAGAGGGAGAACCCACAGGTGGTTCTCCTGATAGGGTGCGGGACAAAGTTCGAGAGTGGAGGTGTAATAGTTTCAGTTTCCCTTCGGTTGTGAGTTTTGATCAAAACGCTTTAGGATGTTAATTCAAATTTGGAAAACATGTCTTGTTACAGTTTCTCTCTATCCCTTTACCCCTGCCTCTGCCTCTCTCTCTCTCTCTCTCTCGCCCTCTCTCTCTCGCCCTCTCTCCTCACCTGTCTGTCTGTCTGTCTGTCTGTCTGTCTGTCTGTCTGTCTGCTGTCTGT
>LD358558.1:118367-153375 GCA_001465055.1 Ptychodera flava | reverse complement strand
TTTTACGTTTCCATAGTTCGTACGGCAACAAAAATCCACACACGGCGAGATATAAGCTTACCCTTTTCTCAACTCGAGAAAAATCGATCGAATTTTTCCTCAAAAAGACACAGAAGGTCTTTAACCTTCAGAAATCGTGGGACTGTTATGTTTCAGTCGGTCTTCGATTATAATCAGTGAGAAACTGGTCGTAATATTGCGGCAAGAAAAATTTGCTGTATCTCTCCCAACGGTCACGGGTAGCCAGCAGAGTTGGGCGTAATGTTCGCAAATAATCAATCAGATAATAATATTATGATCAATATGTACTGGCTTGGTCAGGATTCACATCGACGGATTAATTTCCTTTTTTATCAATACGTCTATGTGGCTGCTGGTCTCCCAGAGAAAACAAAATATTATTTGAGCGAAAACTGATCTCTATAGGCCTATGTAAGAGGAATGTTCATTTTCCGTCAATCTCAAACATTCATATTGCTAGTAGAGAATATATGTGTAATCATTTCAAAAAGCATGGTTTTAGCAGATGTTTTACAATGTTTTTACAAAGAATGTGTTTTTCAGGAGATTAAAGGAGGACGTCCTCTTGTTGCACACATTACTACCAAGTAAGTCACTCTACAGTGTATCAGTAGGGAAGTGGTTCGGGTCACAACCTAGCGAACGACAGTTTCCTCCGACAAATGACAATCAAGGGCTCTTTGTTCATCGGATATCAAAAAGAAAGTTTGGCTTCATAAAGAGCGGTCTATTCTTGGAAGGTAAATTTACTCTTGCGAACGTGCTTGCGACACGTTTTCTTCTTACGGTGTTCAAAGTACCAAAGAGTAGCTCTGGTGAAAATAGTATTGCAGCCGTGGCTCCAGTAACTTTGGCAATTGTGTGAGTATTTTTTCCAGTGTATTCCTTCAAGAGTATTGGGAAGCACACACTGTCTATAGGAGTGAGGTATACTGTTGACAATCGCTACATGTCCGGGTGGAAATTAATTCAGCTCATCAACAATGCACCAGATTAATCTCTGTTGACAATACATCAGCCGAAGGCAGCCAATGAAGCAATAGGTAGATGCAACGGGACGAACATTCAAAATATTCTAGACTCTTGTTTACTCGGACTCTAACCATGTCTTTCATAGTTCAACCATTTTTTTCATGATTATGTATATTGATTTAGAATCATATTCTTCTGTTGCCAAGATATCACAGTACTGTAGATTTCCCATAATTCATTATGATTTGTATCCTCGGAGATTCCCCAGAGAAGTCTACCAGGTCTCCCATGTGTAGACAAATTCATAGACTATAGTTGTAAAAATTCTGAAAAGGTACTTTTAAGGACACTATTCTTCTCAATTCTCATTTTAAATTATTTAGAAAATTATGCAAGATTGAGAGAGGAGATAGCATTTTTGTAAAATTTTCCACTGATTGTGTCTTCAGCCATACAGAATAATGTGATGGAGTGTAGGGAGACTAGTTGCACCTGATTTTTTTAAACGAAAGGATATTGATTTTTTCCAATGGAAATGACAAAAGAAATTTGCATTCTAAGTTTTCTCATGATGACCCCTTCAGTTCGTCATAACTTGCTGCCTAAAATGTATGGCATTTGTAGTACCTACAGAACGTGACTTTATTTATCAATTATTCTGATGCTGCACATTATTGCTTGCATACAGAACTGAAAAAAGTTATTAGAAAAGTAACCTTCAAAGATACAAATCAAAGAGAATTGTGGGTAATTTATTGTACTGTGAGATACAGCCGGTCTTCGCGACAGTGACGTAACGAGCACTTGTCACACGGCACCGATTCTTGTCACATTTTCACTAAGCAGGATCTTCCTGCATAGAAGATGCGACTGTTGAAGGAATCCAAAGGTTAGCGTTGGGCGAGTGAAATCAGAGAAATTAATCTTCCAAACTGAAGTATGCCACGTGCCCTCTAGAAGGATGGTAGATATGCATATCCATTCTCCTCTTTTTCGTAGTGAGCAAAGTCACGCTTGAGCTGAATACAGCGCCCTCAAACGTGCTGATATCCAGACCTGTACTACCATTTTATTTTGGCATTTGAATGCACTACCATGATGAGAGCAAGGTTTACTTTATGGCCGAGAACTGCTTTTTCCGTCAGTTTAATATATTGAGTCTATAAGAGCGTGTACTATACAACAGAGAAAATAAATTAAATCTGTTTATTACTTTTACTTGTCACATCGGACACTCTGTGGCTGAGTCGTGCCTTTTAAAATATTTAAAGACTCTATGTTTATGTAAATGTGTCAAATAGTTTCGTTTTTGATAAAACAACCATTAAATATGTACCACGGGAACTAACTTTAATGAACCCGACACAGTTTGGCAATAGACAAACAGGAATAAGAGTCAAATCACATGATGGAATTGAAACAAAAAGATATCAGACAACAAGATGAAGTCGATGCACAGACAGTGTCCCAGTAAGATCTCCAAAATGCCTTCATGGCTTGTACTGTTTATCGTAACCAACGCATCCCAACAAGGTGAGTAAATATTGAAGTACTCCGATGCTACAATTTACTTAAGGTGGAGCTGCATGTTGCCAACACATTTTTTCAAAGCAATATTTCTCATCAAAGATGGCAAGGGAACCCCCTCACACTATATATTTCCAAAAGCAGAGACTCTAAAGTTTAGTATTGTTGCAGTAGTTAAGTCAAAAGGTAAAGTGGGGTGTATATTTGGGGTAAAAAACCTCAATTTTGGTATTAATGATAAAAATTAATTTTAGTCAAAAACTTGACGTTTTTTCTGAAATGTAATATTTCACTTGAAAAAAGAGTATATTTAGAAAAAAAAGACTATTTTATTCGGCATTATCTATCCTCATTCTAAAATGGCAAGGGTTAAAAGACTGACACTCAAAACAATTATTTAAAATCATTACAACCATAATTAAAATGCCTCTTATTGGAAGTATTATTGTCAAACAAAACAGTTGTTTTGCTATATAGCATTTAAAGAACAAAATGTGAAAATGTCCGACAATTTGACCCAGCCAGAGTGAAGTTAAATTCTTTGGAAATTTCGAAATCGGGAGGAAACAGAAGCCAAAAAATCGGGTGATTTGCATACATTGGCATAAATTAGCACTTCTTTATCACGTAACTTTAGAATGCTTGACAAACTACAAGGTGAACCAAACCAATATTTTAATCTTTGGTTAACAAATTGATTAAAATAGAATAAATATTTGCAAAAGAGTGATTTTTGAGCAAAATATACTGTGTTGGGTGCAGCGTCCCCTTAACAGAGTGTAGTAACAAAGCATGGTTTTCTTGTTAAGGACCACATGATCTTGACCGCAATTTTCAGTCGTGCCCTCACCAGCAAGGCACTTACTCAATTGCCGTCACCTAGATACATGAGGAGGCAAAGAATAATAATCTCTTACTTTAACCATAACTTCTTAGTTACATCAACGCTCAAGTATGATGTGAATAAGATATACATAAATGAAGATAGTCGAGTGTCAAAGCCAACTATCATCACAGCTTTTCCACGTGTATTTACCAATTTTTATACAAACATATACTCTAAGTCAATGGTTACAAACAGTACACGTTTTTGTGAACTTGGGTCGCAAATACTTACATTTTGCCATTCTGGATTGTAATAGGCTGCACAGTATACGCCATGCGCGAGGGCATTACTTTAGGTGATGGACGTAGGTCTAGAGTGTGTAAAAGAAAAAGAGCAGATGTCGATCGTGGAACTTTCAGAGTTGTGGTTTTGGACAAGCCATTTGAAAGGAAGGAATTGACTCTGAAAACTACTGGGACAAGTGTAATCGGAGCTGAGGAAAAACTTTTCCGTTGCGAAATACGCAATGCTCAAGTTGGTAAACTAGCTATGCCTAGAATGTAGCCAGAATCTGCAATACAAATTAAATTCTTGTAATGTTCATATTTCGATTTTGGCTATTTGTTAACTAACATTCTCATTTGCCAATTACACATTTTCCGTACTTCATGAAACTTTCACTTTTATAATTGTCTTTCGCAACAGTGGAGAATCCGTTGAAGCACCATATCCTCCTATTTCACAACTTTGTTAAAGCAGTAATCGTATCTCCTAATGGTTTCTGTCCGTCTACTTAATGCACAGAGCTGCCCGTGTACTCATGATGCACAGGGCCGTGCGTGTAGGCCTATTCAGTGCACAGGGCTGTCTGTATACTAAATGCACAGGGCTGTATGTGTACTCAATGCACAGGGCTGTATGTGTTCTAAATGCACAGGGCTTTATGTGTACTCAATGCACAGGGCTGTCTGTGTACTCAATGCACAGGGCTGTATGTGTACTCAATGCACAGGGCTGTCTGTGTACTCATGATGCACAGGGCCGCCCGTGTAGGCCTACTCAGTGCACAGGGCTGTCTGAGTACTCGATGCACAGGGCTGTCTGTGTACTCGATGCACAGGGTTGTCTGTGTACTCAATACACAAGGCTGTTTGTGGAACTCAATGTACAGGGCTGTCTGTGTACTCATTGCACAGGGCTGTCTGTGTACTCATTGCACAGGGCTGTCTGTGTACTCAATGCACACGGGTGCCTAAGGATATAACTTATCAAAACAACAAACGTCGATTGGTTAATTTCCTTATGATAGCTTTCTTTTGATATTCGTTGTAGTCCATGGTGAAGTCACTTGGAAAACGGTACCAACAAACACGACCGCGAGAGTAGGCGAAGCAGTCACACTATACTGCGCTGTGACGACAAACGGGAATAACCTATACTTGCCAGAATGGTACTACAAGGAGAAACCGAACAGCTTTAATGAAACACTAATCACCGACAATGGTACATCTCACAATGAATGTTGTGTTGTTACTGGTATACAAACTAATGGTGAAGTCAATCTACACTTTAAATCTGTTAGAAGTAAAGATGAAGGGACATGGATTTGTCGGTCAGCTCGAACGAGAAATGATCAAACGAGATTCGCTAAGTTAACAGTGTTAGGTGAGGACATCGATATTTGTATCCTGCTCGTAATATACAATGTGAAACGTGATAAGCATTTGCCATCAGCTAAGGTCGTTCAAGGCGTTGTGTGATCGTTAATGACGCTTTTTTGAGTTACTTTCAATATATTTTGATATTTCCATAGTTAAGACTGATTTGAAATGGCAGAAGATGGCGCATTTCCACTTTATGTTTTAAAAAATGACATGCAAAGCATCGACTGGTTATTGTTTCCTCTAACACATCCTAACCTAGGTAATCAACTGTTCTTCATGAGACGAAATATCTATTAACCATTTGATAGTGTCATAATCTTAATGCTATTTCCTCATTTGATAAGAAGGTTTAATAGAGACGGTCTGCACTGCCACATTCCATTTTCGCCTCGTGATATTTCCCTCCTCTTCGCCCTTCTCTTAGTTTTCCTAATCATACTTTGCCAAGAAAGATGATTGACTAAGTGTTGTTATGTATTTTCAGATGATGATCCTCACTGTGTAAAGGTGTCTGGTGTTGGTCCTAATGGAGAGGTTATCATCGGCAGTACGGTTGAACTTCAATGCAGCTTTGAAAGTCGTGCCATGGAATTTGGAAACTTAGTGTGGACAAGAAATGGAAAGGATACGGATAAGAGATCATTGAATCCCCTTAAGTTCTCGAAAGTAGTCAAAGCCATTGACGATGGATCACGATTCAATTGTAGGTTGAACCACAGCACAGTAGATTACCTTTGGACGTGTGGTAAAGACATTGTATTCCAAGTGCAATGTAAGTTCTCAATAAAGTTGTTTCATTTTGCCCTAAAGCGATTTCTGAAAAGTCGAAAATCCCCGGTTGGCTGAAATCAGTCTAGAGATTTTGAAAAAGAGAGCATTTTACTACGAGAGCACGTAGCAAATCAGGCATACAATTGGCTCTGTTGGTTTGTACAGTTTACAGAAGAATCATTGAGTAAAACAAAACAGCATGTTTTAATCTATTGAGATACAGCGGTCTGTGAGTCGTTCTGAAACTTTGACAAGTATAGTGTTTGTTATACCTCTGCATGCAATTTAGGATAGTATGAAGCATGTTTACAAGTCTCCTGAATCAAATTGATTGTTGAATGTTTAAAATGACAAATGGAAGTTAGGCATCAAAACTGAAATGCGCTTTAAAACGAGATGGGAAAATGGAGAAATAGATAGGCAGTACTTTCATTATCATGAAATCTGTCTGCTTACACAATAATCAAGGTTTGATGTTTTCATATAGTGGAGAATTCAACTTCGCCAACAAAACATTAACTATTTAAGCAACTGAAATAAAGATGTTTGCATTTCCAAAAAGACATTTTTCAAAAAAGACCTAGCGAGAAACGTATTGGCAATCTGCTGTAAGTCGAAGTGTAAGGGAACCGGAAGAAATATACCATGTTGAGCACTTCAAGATGAACAATTGCATGTCATTTGCCTTTGCTGGTGAATGTGTCTTCTTGCAACTTTAGTATACAAACGATGTGGCTGACGTACAACCTCAACTAATTGGACAGGTCACGTAGATTTAAAGTACAGATGATTTTGAAAACTAGTTTTAAATGATGTCATATATAGAAAGATCTTTAGAGTTGCAATGTTGCGTTTTTGATTATCTAGCTAATCAATATTTATTAAACAATGAAGATGGGAGAGAAAAGTGACAACGAAAGATTTTTGTTCAATATCTAACAGTGGCCAGGTAGGAGATAAGTATTACCTGTGCTAATTATGTATGGTGTATACAAGATTAAGTTAATATTTATTCGTTGCACGGGTTCTCAGTCTTTTCTACTCATGGAATCACAAAATGATATATTAGTAATCCATACATCGAAACAAACAAACAACCTTCAGACCTGTTAGATTTATTTTGCCTTTCAAAGACGAGAAAATATTTTTGGAGCATATTGTATTTCTAAATCAAGATTCGCAGGCGAATGTGGGACTAAATATCCCAAACGAGTGTGAAAAAACAGGTCCCAGGTCCTTGATGCGTGAGATTCTTTTTCTCACATGACCACAAAACACGTTCAATTTACACTAGAAATATTGAATGATTATTTCAACTGTGTCAGTGAGTATCCAACTTCGTGGCCAAAGTTATTTTGCGTTACTATCTATAGTCCTAAATTTATCTCAGGTCACACGTTAGACTTTCGGGCGGAATATTGACGATTTCGCAATGTTCTTCTGCTTCTTTCAAGTACTGTTTGAATAGTGTTTTTGAGAATTCTGTCACCGACGAGGGATAATGTTATCCAAAATCGTGGCAGCGCTGTCGTCTGCCACTGCATTATGACCTACTTACTTTGTAGTTCCGGTCCGTGTGCTATTCAACGCTCCATCGGATAATATTTTGCACACAGAGCGAAAGGCCGTTCATTGTCCAATCAGAGCTCGTGTAATAATATACCGTTTTCGCATATGCGCATATATAAAATGTGGGACGATTTCAGAGAGTGTTGTCTCGATTTTTCCCATACCGTCAACCCCGCATTCCTAATGGCCAGGAACGTGACAAAAATGTTCCTGCATTTTTGTTTGTATGTAAGGGTAAAGGCCTCACATACAGAGAGAATAAAATCAAACGCTAATTTGCAAAGAATAGAAATCGACTGAAATCAGTTCTGAAAAATCAGGCAAGAATTGAACTTTGCATTTTCATAGTTAACAGAAGAAATATTGCGTAAATTAGAACATGAAGTTTAATTTTCTGAGTGAAGGGGCCATGTCGTTCTGAAACTTTGAATGGTCCTTTGATACCTCAGGGTGTAATGTAGGATGACGTCATGAAACATGTTGAAAAGCCTCCTAAAGTAATTAGGTCAGCTATCTGTTACATCCTCAAAACTGACCTGTGTTTGTTTCCAGTCCAACACGCCCATAAACCACTTCTTGCATGTATACGTTTCTACAAAAGTTCAAACCTTCAGTTTCGCTATCTTCGATAAGGAAATTAAACAGGCATTTCCCTTTGCAAAGAAATGATGACATACGTTAGTTGACACTGATTCGGGGAAAACCAAAGAAACTATCTACGTAAACACATTGTCGCAACCGGTTTCATGTATGGCTGGGACAATGTTTTATCGTATCGGTAGACATCAAAGAGAGGATAAACAGTTTATCATCACCAGCAGGCAGGAAAATTTTATCAATTTTTTCAGCTTTGAATAATCTCTGTCGAAACGGTTATTTGCAGGCATGTGCCACGAGAAAAAGAAACGCCATGCAAATAGAAATAAACATTTGGTGCGTCAAAGTTTATTTGTGGCGAAAATTATCAAATAGTTATCATTTAGGGGACTGGATAAACCTGTGAGAGAAAGTATTGTCAAGGCACCCAGAGGAGAGAGGGAAATCTTCAAATTAACAAAAAATATAGATGTTGTCAAAATAAAATCAGAGTAATACGTGTGATAGTGCACCTACTTCCTATTAGAATGTTTTGATATCGGCAGACTTGTTGCTCCCGACAAACATGATGCGATAACGTTATATTTTCATTATCAGTTACTGTTTTTCTATGTACTTTAATCGGTTTGTATTTATTGCTTCTCCCTGCTTTTATCTATAGTTTTTTTTCCTTCCTTTCTTTAGACCCACCAACTACAGGAAGGAAAAGTATTTCTCTTTGCGCGAGGAGAGGTGATACCCTTAACTTAACTTGTCCTTATACAGAAGGACGTCCGAGCGTTGACATAACTTGGAAGGTTTATGGAAAAGATAATGTCTCAGATCGTTTGGTAGTTGAAAATATCGGACATAACATCACAAGTCCAATTATATTCAGCTGTACTGCCAGGAACACATTCTTCAACGGGCAAGTCAATGAGGTCAAAATTGACTTTGTTGTGGATATTCAATGTAAGTTCCAAGTCTCAAGATGAAATTTTGTAGCAGATATCATTCCCAACATTATTATACATCTCGGGAACACGATAATTCAACCTCCAGTCGGTAACATTAACCGTTTCCGGGTGTCCCTAGGTGTATTACATCTGTGGCTGCCTCTGCGCATTCACTGTTGAACAGTTACGAGGTACCCGTCGTACGATTGCCAATATCTCGCTATCTGTACGTATAGTTCAAGATGGCGTTCTATACTTGCGCTCTATGTAATATAACACGCCACATGCTCATTCCGTGTCGCGATTCGCAAGAATACGTCACGTGACGAGAAAATAGATACATCTAGTCCCCACCAGATCAACAAAAGTGACGTCAGAGGGTATTTTTTGAAAAGCTATTTCCCTAGGGAAATAGTTCTGACCAAATTTGGAAAAGTGCCCGGTCACGTGACCGTAGTGTCGTCTGCAGCTTTGCAACAATGGCGGGTGACTACTAACGTGATGTGCGTCCGGTATAGGTAACGACACATTCTCTAAAACAGATTTTCCAATATTTCCAACATTCCAACAGCGTAGGAACTTGAACAGCTCATCGACGGAAAAGATTAAAGTGCAACTAAGAATGTCGCTAGGTATGCTTCGAATAATTTTTGAAAGAAAGTGATACCACGTACAACTCAGTGAAACCGCTGTCGAAACATCGCCCAGTAATCTTGTCACAGTGAATTGTTGCGGTACAAAATATCAAAAACACATTAAAAACTATACAACAATACAACATGAGTAAGTGGTGTGTTATAAAACACCTAAAGCCTGGTCTTTATTCGGGCTATAGCACTCGTCTATTACCCCTCGTGGCCGTGTGTTACCAGAAACACATCGCTATACCCCTCGGCCTACGGCCTCGCGGAATAGCTATGTGTTTCTGGTAACACACGGCCCCTCGGGGTAATAGACGGGCGCTTTAGCCCTCACGACCAGGCAATAGGTGTTTACTATACGTCTTTTACTAAAATATTGCAATGAATGCACGTAAATTTGGACCTCGTGCACCTGGGCTTTGTGTTTGGCGATACGCTGCGTCAATTTTTGAGTGCAACCTTTACAGTATTTTTGTAACAACCTATTAAAATAGTACGTTTACTTTTTCTCTCTAGAATATACATCAAATTGGCTCAATGCAACAGGCAACATTACAGTGTCTGTAATTCGGTCGCATGCAGCATTTGACTCCACAGATATAGCATTATTGATTGTATTTCTTGTCCTAATACACTAGACCTCCAACTATGAAAACAACCTTAACTGGAAACAAGTCTGCGCATTTGGCTTATTGCTTCAATTATTTGTTGCTTTCGTGTTAAACGTTAACAATTTACATTAGAAGACAATATTGGCAGAAACTACGTCGTTCTTGAAAGTCATGCATCTTGCATTCTGATATGCCGTACTGATAGCATATATATCAGCGTAACTTTACAACACTTTCCGGATTGCTACAGATGAACCTGAGGTTTCTACATATAACGGATCGGAAATTCAGGTAGACGAAGGAAACGACCTGACTTTAGACTGTTTGGTAGATTCCAATCCGCCATCTTCGATTACATGGATTCGTCCCGACGGAAGCTCAGTACCTGGACTTAGACTGGTTATAAATAAGATTCAGAGGTCAGAAAATGGGATTTACAATTGCATCGCCGTGAATCGACTTTGTCCTGAACTTGGAAACAATGGAACTGGAAACAGTTTAATTCAAGTTATGGTGACGTGTAAGTTGAACAGAGCTGACTTCACAATAGTCATATAGTGTGATTATAAAAAGTACAGAAATAAAAGAAAACCAATGTCTGTCATATTAGCTAAGACTAAGACATGCAGACAAAATCAAGATGGTCGACATATAAACAATGGCTACATGATGAACACATGGCAAAAATGACTTTTCCAAAAGTGTATTTTTGGCGACTGGGCGATAGTTTGGTGCGAATCGCTGGTAACGTTGTGCAGCAAGTGTCTACATTGAGTATATTGTTATTTCTCCGGTTAATTTAAGTCGATTGTGATTATATTGAAAGGACAGGCACTGCGAAAGTACGTGTACATGTAATTAGGGTATCATGTAATTATGTGACACTAACGTTATCGTTTCAGATCCACCGTTTGCATTGAACAAAATCGAGAACAGTCATATTGCTATTGGCCAAGGTGAAATTGCCACTCTGACGTGTGAGATTGATAGTTACCCTGCCTCGTCAATTCAGTGGTTTAGGTTTAATGGTGGCATCATTAAACATGAGCCTCACAAGTTCATAAAGGAGGTCAACCTCAATGACTCGACTCGCGTCAGCCAATTATATATCAACAACACTGACCCTAGCAGAGACTATGGAGTCTATGTGTGTATATCAAGTAATGAAAAGGGTACCCTTGCATTCAACGTAACCCTACATGTAAAATGTAAGTCTTAGAAACGCTGTGTTATATGAGAATTACAACATCATCTTGTGAAATTTTTTTCACTTCATTAGAATAGGCGACCAATATTTTGGTTCGGCAGTCTTTTGGGTTCCCTGAAAACGTCTCCACGTGTTTTTATTATACCGGTCGTTCCATCTTTAGAAGCATGTGCAGCACATGTAAACAAAAGCCTCTAATACGAACCCTTATCACATTTGTCCACTAAAAACAGGACTGAAAGTTTCGTTATGGCGAGTAACTCATCGTATTTTGAGATATAGGTTCTAGGCTGTGGAATACACTGTTACAATATACAAATGAATCATACACGTACATCTCGAGTCGCCGTTATTTGTTTTGAAAATAAATATAGGTATGACTACGAAACTGTTTGGCTTTGATAAACAGAGTATATTAATCTTCATAAATCTACAATGTAGGAACGCTACTTAAGATTTTTTCTCATTAGTTTCATTTATGTTGAATGTAGCAGTAAATGTTTATTGACCGAACAATTCTGATATTATTTCTGTTGCCATCTTCTTTAATGGCAGAGTTTCGGTTAGCAGTGAAATGACACTACCTACTAATCCTTAACGCCTTAATTAGTGTTAGTTTTATACTATTAATACACATTTTCTTTGATTTTATATTGTTGTATTCCCTTGGAGCTTTTTGAATTTTAGCATTTTAGTTTACCTCGTTCTCGCAGTTCTACAGAGACATGTTTGTTAAAAATAAACTTTCAAGATGGATGCAGTTTCGGCTCCGCTCTCTGACCAAAATACTGTCTGTTGTTTTCTTGTTCTCAAACTATAAGTAATCTGAATGCAACCTTCATTGGTATAGTGTATATGACACTTAACGGGTAACCTAACTGGCATATTCTTCCCGGGCATCAGTCAAAATAAGTGAACCACAAATTGATATCCCCCTTTTAAGATGACAAAAAGTTCATGCCCCCACCCACATTGCTTGAGTAAAGTTATATTCACAAACACCTCTAAAGGGAAAGGGGGCGATAGAATCCAAAAATGTTCTCGGATTTTTTCCAATGATTCTTCCAACAAACTCACAATGTGTTCAAATCTCCCTTCTGACTTGCTATAACTTTGAAATCCCCTCTCAGAGGGATTGGATAGAAATTGCAGGTGGGTCGCAATTTTTGCGCAAGCATTTTAAAGGGTAATGGAATTTCACGCATGCTTTTTGAGCAGGGTCACCTTTATACTATACGAAGAACTCTATCAGATAAGATGACTTCACTTTCAAACAATAAAAGAGTCTATATGGATTTATCTTGTCATTTCAGCCAAACCAGATCCTGTAGCAAATGTTCATTTCAACGTCAGTGAACACGCTATCTTAGTTAGCTGGACGCCAGGTTTCGACGGAGGCCAAGAGCAGAGCTTCATAATAGAGTACTGGAAAACTCCAGGTGGAAACGAACAGTGGACTATACATACCCACGATTCGTGGTGTACAGTATACGATTTAGAACCATATACGACTTACAGTGTTCGAGTCATCAGCTTCAACCAATTGGGAAGTAGTAGTAGTGAGCAATATGATGTGCTAACGTCGGGTAGGTTGAGTTAACTATATACAGAGTAAAAGATTGAGTAATTTTCATTCTCCCAAATTTAGACGCAAATTCCTTATCTCAGACACATTTTCAGAGATAACTAACTTCACTGCACTGTATTGAATAATTTTAAAAGAACACGAGAATTCAGAAATCTATTCATAGGTAAGCTACGAAACGTTGCATTGTCTTTTCGTAACATCTGTTGAAAATTTAGTTCTACGAATACTAAAACAGTCAAAATTTTATCCCGCAATTACGAGCAGAGTAAGTATTTAATAAACTGGTAGCGTTTCAACAGATGTTTGTTCATGTTTAAATGGTTAATTTTAAGCTACTAAAGATCGAATGTTCATCACTGGTATTGTTGACGAACACCTATATACAGCTTGCTTTTGCCCTTATTCCCATACGAAATCAACATTATCCGTTCATCTGATAAGGTTTTCTCTTCGTAACCTTTTCAGCTTCAATGACGTCAACCGTCATGACCAGTCCAAGTAGTGCAGCTAGCCCCGTCATCACACGTATTGTAGCAGTTGCAGTTATTTTGCCAGTGGTACTAGTAATCGTGGTAACAGTGGCACTGTTTATCAGAAACAGTAAATACCATGCTGTCAAATGTTTCATTTTTTAAATAATTTTACCTTACGTATTCCTTAAAGGCATGTGTTGGCACCAGATTGTCTCATCACTAATTTTACCCACCAGATTACAATTTCAATGGAAAACAGAAGACTATCACACCTCCTTAATCCTCTTACAGACTAGAGCAAAGGCAATCCCAGGGATCGCGAACAGTGCCTTTAATTGCCAACATAAAATATATATAGGTTGATTCGTTTGTTAGACAGGCTATATATTATCGTGAATTTCACCAACTGACGTCGTTGAACTATCTCTACTTCGAAATGCTCAAAGGGAGATGGTCGTCGGAACTCTGCTCAAAGGTTGCCAGGGACCCCTACGACCGATGTCAAAACTGTATCTAGGGTTACGTTGGCGATTGATGAAAGTTGAAACATGCATATCGTAAAATTTATAAGTTGCAGCTATGTTGAAGTGATGCATATAGATATCATGCATGAACTACATTGTTTATAAACAAGAAAATCGCACATGCACAGTTTCGACGACCACCTACTTTAAGTGAAACTTTTTGAACTGAGTTTTAGAGACCCGAAACAAAATATGTATCAAGTCTACAGAAAGGGGACAAATATTGCCCTGGTAACTCTTAATCCTGCGAAAGCACATGACGAAAGGTTTCAGGGAATGAAAACAACAAAGATGGCACAGTAATCTGATCGGAACATATAAGTGATTTATATGTAAGAGACAGTAAGTCGTCTTCCCACTCAGTTTAATTATCTGTAAGCTTCAGACAATCGTTGTGAAAAGGTTTATCTATTTACGTTTGTCCAGAACCTTCCCCTTGTTTTGGTAGGATGCCCCTAAACTTTACATCTAGCGGCGTGGTCTCACTTTATCCTAAAACCGTAATGCTGTTGATTGGTTTCTGAAAGCACTCCAGTCTAAAAATATTTGGTCGACAGCGACTCCTTAAAGTCAATCACGTCAAGGTGAGCAAGATGTACGTCCCTTGAGTCGAGAACAAAAATAACACGCCAGACCTCCTCATCATCCATCATTTCTGTCTCTAAGTGTCTGCCCTTCTGCCATGTTTTTGTCTCTGTCTGTCTCCATGTCTCACGATCTATATCTTTGTCTCTCCGTCACTCACAGCTTTAAAACGTAAAAGCCATTACGAAGAAATCAAGGCTGTCGTTCCCACAGGTACATAAACAACTGCACTCATTTTGATCAATTTTTATCTACATTACATTATTACATCAGTGAAGCAACAGAAACTAATAGCTTGTAACTTATATATTATCATTATTATTTAAAGATACCACGAATGAATGTACTAACATTTAATATTTACTTTTGGAAGATAGAAGTATCTAACTATTAACACAGTGTTTTCCTTTATCATGAATTCACTCTGGTTCATTGTATTCGTTTGATTTCATTTCGAGCAGAAAGACAAAATGTGCCCGTCGAAGAAGTACCCATGGTTGAAACTCACGAGTATGACGATGTTGAATCGATACACACACTGACTTATCAGGTTGTATATATTTGGCCTCGGCGTTTCCATTGCATTTGTTTGTTTGTTTGTTTGTTTCGTTGACTTAGATAAGTATTTCTTTGCAAGAAAACGAGCTCGAACGCACTTCATGGGAAGGTCCCCGATCATGTTATATTCGACATTGATGCTTTCTATTCAGCTGATTACCTTGGAGTGATAACATGTCATCAAAGTCTGTCGCTTTATCATAACTTTAATGCTAAGTACGGTAGAATCAGTGAACGCATTTAAACATTCACACAATGATTCTTCGTAGACGATGGAGCAGAGGCGAATTGTTAAATTGAATAGCTAATGAATACAAATTACAACAAGGTCACTAGCACATGTTTCCTATTTGTAGTATTCCTTTATCATTTCTCTGATGATTTCATGTTTGCAGGAGTTCCTTTGATCCCCTAAAAAAAAGAGTGATTTTTTGGACTCTTATCCCAAAATTGTCTTAGATACATTTGAGAGCGAATAGTTTAGGAAACGTAAATTAAAGGAGAAAACCTTTAAACTATGGGAGGAATTTGACACAGGAAAAGATAACTTCTTTCTTTTTCATGTTACTTGCTTTTCTGATGTATAGATTACTTATTTTCTTTATCGACTGCTCCAGCCGCCGAATACTGGTAACATCACAGAGTATGAACCTCCCGTGGTTTTTAGGCCTACATTACTCTCACTGCACGACAGAAGCAATGAGAGGCCAGAATTTGTACCCGAAGACCCTTACATGAAGTGTGGTGAGCACGCGTTAGAAGTGAACAACAACCAAACATGGCTGAAGAAGATTATACACTCTGGAAAGTTCTACGATGTTCACAAGGCTGACGCTTGGTTCATCGCTGGTCAGGATGGAGTGACATCAGTAGTCATCAAAAAAGCAAAAGGTGAAATGTCAATTTTTGACTCTTCTGACTTTTAACGAGTCAATAGAGAGTGTCAATAATAAGTCCATATCTGCTACGATACAAGACAAATCTGTATCAAACACTAAGGACAAGTGAAGGCGCATTAAGCAGTTTATAAATGAGGTATTGTTTTGGAGTGTGAAGTTATTTATCAATCAGTAAAAGAAAATCATGGTTTCCTATAATAAATTAATCAGATTTGGATAGACGATGCAAATAGCTTCAAAAGTTCTAAGAAAATAGCAGCCAAACAAGTTCTGATTTGTCTACTTACTCTTTGTCGGCAGACATGACGGATATGAACTCAGAAAGCAATCTAAAGTCAGAAATAGAGATGATGAAATCCATTCCTGAAAATCCAAACGTCATCCGGCTTCTTGCAACATGTACAAAACCAGGTAAGGCAAACTTGTCAAAGAGGTCAGACTTTGTTCTGAAAAAGAAAATGGCAAGGCAGAGAATAAATTAGAAACAGGAAGGCAGGCAAGCGGGGAGTCAGCATGGCAGAGTATGGACTGTTAACAGGAACATATTAAGACATTCAAATTGAGTTGTTTTTCAAGTAGGGCATCTGTAAGTTTATATTTACCCGTCTGTAATGCAATGATTTTGATATCTCGATACGACAGTGAACAAATGTATGGGCGTTTTAATATCATAGAGAGCTGACATGTGTAATTATTCTTATTATTGATAACGATTCATATATATATTGCACCTGTCCACGTATCAACAGGCAATCCTACCTACCTGATAATGGAGTTTGCCAACTACGGTGATCTTAAGACATTCTTGGTCTTCAATCGTAAACGGATCACGTCAGTGACTGATCATCACAAACAGTTCCTTAGCTTTGCAATCGACGTTGCCAAGGGTATGAGACATCTTGCTGAACAAAATGTAAGTTGAAGGTTAATAAATATTATCAGCCTATCATTCGCTGACCTATAAAGATGGTGTGCTCTCAATATTAGTATGCTACAGCGATGTGCAGTGGCTAGAAAAATCAAATCTCTTTGATAAATTGTCATTGTCATTGTCATTCCAGCAACCTATGAAGTCTTAAGATATACCGCTACACTTTGTATGATTGGTTGTTTTAAAATAATTCAATGAGGGTAAAGAGTTTCAGTCAACCAATTGTATGAAAGCATATTAGTCCTCAGTATTACGATTCTTTTTGTTCAACCCGTTCATTTACCGTTATTTTTGGAGTGACTTAAGTGATAATATTTTCATTTCGACGATGAAACAATGCCAACGAATGTAATCATTTCATTAGATTCTTCACAGATGTATGTCTGCAAAACATGTCTTGGTCTTCAAAGAAGAGGGCATCGCTGATTGGATGTGTAAGATATCAAATTTCGGCTATGCGAGAAATATCACTGACCCTGGCAAATATGCAGAAATGAAGGTAACGTAGCAAAGCAATAAGGTCCAAAAACTGTGTCTTGGATTTTTCATCTGTTTGTGACGTGAGCATACTGACTAAACATTTCAAGTAACGAGTGCAATGAACGATAAAGAAATCATGAATTTACGTTAACAATACTTGGATGTCAAAAGCTCTATGTGGGTGTAATTCTAAATTTGAAGATATTGAATAAATTCTGTTCGTCAACTTCAAATTGTTCCCCCATCCCCATTTTTACGTTTAAATAACTTCTTATCGCAGAGGAAATCAGACCACCGCTGGACTGCCTCAGAGGTGCTGATGAACGAGCAGTTCAGTTTAGCCAGTGACGTATGGTCCTATGGCGTCTTATTATGGGAAATTTTCACGGTCGGTGAGGAATCTTTCAATGACTCTTGCTTACATATCGCTAGTGATAATTTCTTGAAGGAGTGATACGATTTAAAGTTATTAATGTCAATTGATCTTTTGATTTTCAACACAATAAATTTTAGTCACCAAAATTTTCGGCAGCAGCACTATAATCTTCGTCAGCAGAATAACCCGATCTCAATGTCGTCAGCACAAATTTAATTGACTAAAATCTAGTGTGTTGAGATCAAAATTTAATTGACAGTAATCAGCTACGAACACTGATGAGTTTCAAAAGAAATTGAAGTGTTTTAACACTTTGTCCTTTGATTTCGTTATTATTTTTATTTGTCATGATGTGTAACATATGTTACCAGTGGCAGAAACTTCTTTTCGAAATATTTAGGTATCAGGAAGGTGAAATACTCAAACGTCTATGAACCTGACAAGATATCGTTTGAAAATTTTGAGAACATTGAAAATTTGGCAGGATTTATGCTGTCATACATTTCACTTATTTGGTAAATATGAAGTGATGTTCCCAGTCAGTTCAAATGGTCCGCATATAAGATTTCTTTTTCTAATTTATAAACACTATCTATCTATATCTATCTATCTATCTATCTATCTATCTATCTATCTATCTATCTATCTATCTATCTATCTATCTATCTATCTATCTATTTATCTATCTATCTATCTAACTATCTATCTATCTATCTATGTCGTTGTCTGTATATGTTTATCTGTCTGTATGTCTACCTATCTAATTACAATTCTTCATACATAACCCGTCTGCATGTTTGTTTTTCTCTGTCATCTGTCTATCTGTCTATTATCATCATCATCATTATCATCTCGACTTCAGGACGAGTTCCCTACGAAGAAATATCGGAAGCTGCGCTAATTGAAGAACATTTGAAGGGCTACAGACTGGACTGTCCTAACAATTGTCCAAATAATATGTAAGAGATGTTGATTTTAAGTTTTTTTAATACTACAATTGTTACAATTTTTACTTTCACGCTTAATGTTTTCCCAGAAAGAATAACAAGTTTGTGGGTCGAGGGACAATGTAAGAATCTTGAGTATGTACAACGAGTAACAGTATTCGGCGTACATTAATTACAATGCACCAGACAAAATGCCATCATCCTTAGGAATGGGCCGATAGATTGCAAAAGGGGACTGATCAAAACGTTGTAACGTCCATTTTGCGTATGGCATGAATACTTTCCCAGAAATTTAAATACTTTTCCCGTCAACCTTGAATATTTAAATTAGACAGTATAGCTACACTTTTCAAGCGGATTTTGTTGCGAAGTCTTATTTATTTCATTTTGACAACATAATGTATGGTCGATCACTCAGCTCTATTCATTCATAATTAACACTTAAACTCTGATATTAATGGTTTTTAGCAAAGGATTACCTCTGCGATAAATGATAAAATTTTATTTGTTTGTGGGACATAAAATTTAAAAAACAGAGATCTGTATCCAACTAAAAGATGTGTTCTATTGATTGTTACAGCTTTACGATGATGTTGTCATGCTGGGACCAATTGCCAGAAAGTCGGCCACTGATCGATTCTTTTGTAAAAGACCTTGAAATCATAAAGTGACGCACGACATGTCATCAAATGGTTGTGAATGGACACGGAAAGGTAAAAGTCTTGGATGTATGGTACATACTTCACAACCATCACAGGGGTTACCGTAATTAAAAAATGGACCATGATTTCATACATTATCCAATGAGATGTCCGAAGACAGTCGACATCTCATAGTACTTAACAAGTTTGACAGTAAGTTGCTTTAAAGGCCTATCTACGTTTAAAAAGGATATCATTAGAACCATTTGTCAAATCTTGACATTTTAAGTTAATGTAGAAATGATAGTATCATCATATTGCAGTTATGAAACTTTTTTGTCTTGCTCTCACAGACAGTATTTCTGTCTGACATTCTCTGTCTGTCTCTCTCTGTCTCTGTCTCTCTGTCTCTCTCTTCAGATGTAAGCACTGAAGACTTATAAAATTTATTGTGTTTTGCAACACACTAATCTGTTGTTACAAACTTTGTCTTTATGATAGCACTGTAATTCAATTACCTTTTACAGGAAGAGATGCTTCAACTTATGCTTATGCTCTTTAACGAATGGCTGCATTCACAGACACCTCATGATGGCTAGAGATTTGATGGGGATATAACATTATTCTTACATCATATTGGAAAGCATAGTGTAGTGTAGTGTAGTGTAGTGTAGTGTAGTGTAGTGTAGTGTAGTGTAGTGTAGTGTAGTGTAGTGTAGTGTACAAGTGTAGTGTAGGGCAGGGTAGAGTAGAGTAGTGTCAGTCTTGGCATTGCTGTGCAATGTTGTTTATAGTGACAGGGGACATGTAATCATTTAAGCATCGCTTGGATAAAGAGGTGTAGCATTATGTAATGTAGGGTAATGAACTGTAATGTAGGGTAATGTAGGGTAGTTTAGTGTAGTTTAGTGTTGTTAAGTTTATTTTAGTGTCGTGTAGTGTGGTGCAGTGCAGTGAATGTAATGTAGTGTAATGTAGGGTAGTTTAGTGCACTTTAGTGTAGTTAAGTTTATTTTAGTGTAGTGTAGTGCTGTGCAGTGAAGTGTATTGCAGTGTATTGCAGTGCAGTACAGTGCGGTGTAGTGCAGTGCAGTGCAGTGCAGTTCAGTGTTGTGTAGTGTAGTGTCTTGCCGTTTGCATCGAAAGGTGCTGCCCTTTACTGCATGTTAATGCAGCTGAGCACTGTACTGTACTGTACTGTACTGTACTGTACTGTACTGTACTGTACTGTACTGTACTCTACTCAACTCTACTCTACTCAACTCTACTCATCTCTACTATACTCTACCCTACTCTACATTACTCTATTCTACTCTGCTATGTTACTCTACTCAACTCCAATGTACTGTGATGCTGTGTACTGCACTACACTGTCGCTTACTGCATTATCTCCCTTCATTATACTCTGGTGTAGCAATAACCATTTAAGTGTTGTTCAGTGCGTTAGTAAAATATCAATGAACGTTGAACTGTCTTGGATGATAAAATGATAGAAACATTGCTTTGTACATTTCTGAAGTCGCCACACACCTTTGTGGTGGACGTAATCGATATATTAATATAAGCGAGCAATTACCGATAAAGTTCTCCAAAGCTGTAAGTGATTTACGTACACGAATTTTTAATAAGCGATTTTACTGGTGACGATTTACAGAACATTAATCCTGTATGATGTCAAAATATGCCATCTTTCCCCTAAAATCTTTGACGTGAACAGAGTTTATCCTTCAAAAATAAGACTTACAAAACTTCGGAAAAATTTCGGAGCTATGATGAACTTTACATGCCTATATGTTACCCAGACTTGAGTATCCGTATATTATCATAGCCAAGAACACTAACTATAGTTTACCAACTTTAAATCCAATTTTTTGATACAATGTTTATTTTTATTTTGACATATATACAATTATTTTTACTCAAGTTTATATTAACGAATTGTATTTGATTTTGACATTCTACTCAAGGTCTCAGTTTGTTCTTTTTCATACTTCAGATTAGAAGAACTGTGTGAGGATCTGATGTTGTTTTTCCTTTAGATGTTAACAGAAAGCGATCTTTTCACAAAATTTTATAAATGTCGACTAACGAATCCTAAGGGCCCCGGATAAACTCCCTTGATAATTTCGAAGATGTCCTCATCAATTTTCTTTGGGACTAAATGAGAAAAGAAATCAAATGGGAGGCAAAATGAACTTTTGTAATCACAGCAAATGCATTTGGTTGCACATCCGTGTGCAAAATTAACTTTCGGGAAGAAAATATTGAATATGTCCTAACATACAGTAAAGTGACTGCCAGCTACCCTTTATAAGCCCTGTGCTATTGGACTGAAAACAGGAAGACATGTTATATCACAGTCATCTATGTACTCCGTTTAATTCCTTACTTATGAGATAGCAAAAATGATATAGCCTCATCATCGGGCTAAGTGAAAACTATGGACAAAGGCCTTAAAATTTGACACGGTACTCGGTAATTTATTATCATGTACTTTCTTTAGAGTCAATAATATCATTAGCATTTTATCATTTTAATTTTCTGATCTTCTGAACGATTTAACCGCTGATGTAGACTCCCCGTCTCAATCAAAATAAGGAGGGTAGAATAGTGCTATGTCATTATTATTCATAAGCTTTATTACTATTCATGAACTGTCATTACTATTCATGAACAGTCATTACTATTCATGAACTATCATTACTATTCATGAGCTGTCATTACTATACATGAGGCCATGCGTCTCTGTTTGTCCACCACGTGTATACTGGTCAGTCTTTCAGCTTTTCTTTAGTCTTTACTGTAGTGTACTTTCTGGTGGAATAAAGTAGCATCTAAAATTTATAATACTCGCTGCCTCCAGTCTTCCTTATATCCCTTCAACATCGGAGTACCAACCTTGCCGGGCCCAACACACTACCGAGCAATCGACAACAATACCATCATAACACTGATCAAGTGACAAGGTATTTAACTCCATTCAAAGTCCGCCACGTGAATGCAAAATCAGCGATGATGTCTAGTTTATTTTTATTTAAAAGCATTGTATTTCTGCAAACTGAGACCGCAACGATGATGTATTGATAGGTTGTCATAGTTCTCATGGGTGTTTTGGGGGAATAAAGTGACAATGAGAATCCCCCGGAGTGGGGTTCTAGTTAAACTGACGTCGAAACAAAAGCGAGTGATTCGGTTCAATGTAAAAACCAAGGTTGGTATATTACAATTCAAATCCAACAACAATAACTAGTAACACCAGAGTAGCAAGGCTTGTCCAGCCATGCTATGAAGCATCAGCAATCTACAGAGCTCTCTCTCCCCCAGCTAAACTAGAAGCGTGGCAAGTTCCTCTCCTACCTCGTGATGTCGACCATGAACGCTGAAGAAAACATCAGGAAAAGTAGCAAAGTAATTTGAGCGGGAAACATACCAAAGTCTGATTGGATAAACTAAATGTCTGTGATTGGCTGAGAGTTTCTATATCAGGATCCTAGCGTCTGTAATGAATAAATTTTGAAATACGTTATAAACTTCTCCAAATTCTCCGCCGCGCGAAAATATAGAAAATATGTAAACACCATGAACAGAGAATCTCAGAAAACGTGAAAGTTAACGCGCATAAAGGTCCGCTAACATGTCCATTATACTCTGTTTACGGCGAGAAAGTTATTGATTTCTGGGATGTCAAACAATTTTTTTCTTTCATCGGCAGCTGCTAAATAAGTCGAAGCGTTATCGGACAGCATACGAGTCGGCAAAGATCGTCTTGCGGCAAATCTTCTGAATGCGTGCATAAATGTCTTCGTTGACATGTCTGGTACGAGCTCTAAGTGAGTGGCACGCGTCACCGCGCACGTGAATAAACAAGCGTAAGCCATTGCACGCGTTCCATCTTTCGCTTTCGTGAATAGATTTCCCGTGAAATCCACACCGGTTATCGTAAACGCTGGAACCATGTTTACTCGGTAGCTTGGCAACGGTGCTTGTACAGGATTTGCGTAAAGTTTCCCTGTAACTTTGTTGCATATAACACAGCCTCATAGGACGCTTCGTACGATGATCCGTATCTTAGGGATCAGTATCTCTGTCGGATTTGAGTCACAGTTGACTGGACTCCCTCGTGAAGCATCAGTTCATGTGCTTTCCGTACGATCAAGTTTGTTAGTTTGTGATGCGACGGCATCAAAGCGGGAAACTTTGTGACAAAATCGAGGTACGCGTTATGAATTCTACTTCCACAACGGAGTACGTCATCATCATCGACAAACAAGTCAAGCTGTCTCACGATCGGGGCACACTTGCTCAAATTCAATTTCACTGACTGTAATATTGCTGACGTTGGACATGCTTGACCCACATATTTCAGCTCGGTTCAGTTCATCCGGGGTAATTCTTCCAGTCTTAACATCGGTGGATTTCTTCATCCGGGCGATGAAGCTGAGAACATAGCTTGTCACTCGCAACAACTTATCCAAGTTGTTGAATCTGGAGATATCTACTATGCTGTGGATGCCGCAGTTATTTGGATTAGTGTTCTCTGGTATGTCATCAGTCGTGGTTTCTCTTGGAGGAACGAGTATTTCCCTGTTCTCAGTAGTTGAGTCATTGGCCTCGTTCAGATGTGGTTGTATAATGTCATTTTCACTGGGCTCAATCACAGAATGCATTGCATTTGCATCGAATACAGAACTTGGCCAATCACTTGTTTTCAGCCATAGTGGTCCATTTTGCCATAGGTTAGAATGTTCAAGGTTTTCGTAGGTAATAACTCTGGTCAACAGGTCAGCTGGGTTGTCTTCGGACGGGCAATATTTCCTTGTAGTCTGAAATGCACAAATTTCATCCACTATTCTTGACAAAAATGGGCAATTTCTTTACACTGTTCAGCCAGTGAAGGACAATTTGGCTATCACACCACAGGTAGCAATCAACAATGTCATATTTGGGTGAGAGAGCTTCTCTGACGTATTTACTGAGGCGTGTTGCTACTAGTGCGGCCATTAACTCCAGTCTTGGGAGAGTCGTCTCAGTCACGGGCGCGACTCTGGTTTTCGCCATAACAAACGAGGTTTGTTGACCGCATTTCAGATATATCACTGCTCCATATGCCTTTGGACAAGTGTCTGCGAAGGCGTGTAACTCAGGTTCATCAAAGTACTTTCGTTTAACTCTTGTGTCGCGAGAGTCATTGATATCTTCTGCAATATGCATCCACTGTGTGTATAAATCTTCGTTGATTGGTTCATCCAAGTCAAGTTCTAGTCTCCATAGTAACTAGATGAAAAGCTTGGCTTTCACAACCACTGGGGCGAGATATCCAATAGAATCAAACAGTGATGCAGCATAACTGACAATGTAACGCTTCGTTATGAGTTCGCTAGGTGATGACATATTTTTCACCTTGGAATAGGTCAACTCATCAGATTCTGTTAACCATTGCATTCCCAAAAGAGAGACATCTTCAGCAGGTTCATTGCGATTGTCACTTGGCAAGGTCGTTTATTTGTTGACAGTTCGATGACCACGATCTAACCTTGAATCCTCCTGATGTCATTAACTTGTTTGCCTCATTGTAGTATTCTGTGGCCTTTTCGACAGTATCAACTCCATCGAACACGTTATCAACATAAATGTTGTCTTTCAGTTCGTTGGCAGTGGAAAGGTGAGCGTTGTTCTCCAAATGCGTCTTGATAAATGCGTGTAGTATGAATGGAGAACATATGGCACCGAATAATACAGTCACAAACTGAAAGGTCGTGAACTCACTTTCTGGGTCAGTATTGTCCGACAACCACAGAAATTTCGTAAACTTTCTTTCGTCTTCTTCAAGCCGAATGTTCAGGAACGCCTTCTCGATGTCACTTGTCAGGGCAACATTATTAGCACGGAATCTTAGCAGTATCGCAGGCAAGTCGTTTATTAACGATGATCCCTTTTGCAAGCAATCGTTTAAACTCGGGAAAATGGCGCCCTTCTTGCAAGAACAGTCGTACACGACTCGAATGGGCGTGGTTGCCGAATCTTTGATCACCGGTCGATGTGGCAAATAATGTCTGGTATCTATGTCATCTTCTTTAACCTCTTCAATGAAGTCGCGACGTTTTTGTTCGTTGATTATGTTGTCATATTTCTTGATGAGATCGTTGGGTAGTCTGCGGATCATGTTGCGCGTACGATTTACCGTAATATCATAGTTTGTTGGCAATGGAGGGTGATCTTCCTTCCACGGTAGTTTAGCGCAGTATTTTCATTGATCTATTCTCGGGTGTGTGTCTCTATAGGATTCGTACGTCAACAGTTCATCGACTTCCGGATTGTCCTTGACACCAATCAATTCCAGGTCCCACATGTTTTAGACCACGGTCCGGACCGTGTTTAGACCTTTGGTTCTCCGTCTGAGTGAGTAGTAGACCTAGTAATATCTAGCGGTGAGCAAACGTCATCGGTTGTGCGATCTCCACAAAGCATGTCAACAGAGTTCTCCGTCATAGATATTACATGTAACATTTATGAGGCGTTCCGGTTGGTCCGGACAGTAAATATCCAAATTGGGATGATACAACCGTAGGGCCAGACATACCTGAAATAACGTGGGAACCAACAAAATTCAAATACTGGTCGGCGCCGATAAGAACATCAATCGGCCATTACTTGTCACTTGAGACTGGTTGTGCGAAAGGCATGAGTCCTTTCAAATGGCTCATTTTATGAACTTCCTGCGAAATGTGATTAGTTAAGTCCGACGATATCTCTGAAATAATCATCGCGTCAATGGTTGAAGTATTCCCTTTCAGTTCGGGAGCAGTTAGTTCGGTGAATGCCATGGTACGCACATTTGAAGTTTTGTCACCTAATGTTGACAACTTGATTTGTTCGCGACGCGTATCTTTCGCCGATACTTGACGCGCGAATTTCTCAGAGACGAATGTTTGGTTTGCTCCTTCATCAAATAAAATAACAGCGCAAATGGGAATTCCGTTGTGTGCAGAGATCGGTACAAACGCAGTCTTTAGCAGCACGGGTCCAGTGTTCACTTTCTTGTCTGGGAGCGAATCAGCTTTTAATAGTAAATGTTACCGTTACCTCAGGAGTGGTTGATGGGCGCGTCTCCTTACCGTCCACAGTCGTACTTGTTGCCATGGCAACGTCATCACGGTGTAGGGCAGTGTGATGTCGTTTCTTACATTTCTTGCATGAATATCGCGACTTGCATTCGGAAACTCGATGTCTTCCGAAACAATTAAAACACAGTCTGTCCTTCTTGATAATTTCTAGTCACGAGTATCTGTGATCACGGAGCAGTCTGATGCAAAGTGCGATCCCTTGCAAAACGGGCAGGTTTTGGGAACAGTGCGCGACTTTTGTCGGTTCGGCGATTGCGCGGTTGTGTGAAACGCGGCTGTGATTCTGGCGGGCTTGAGTCGTTGGTTGTTGGCATCTCATCTATGGGTTTACCGGCTTGGAGTGCGTTTATCTCATGAAGAATTGCTTGCCGTAGTTCCGATAGTGTCCATGCAGAATTACCATGGTCTCTTGCTATCTGTTTTCGATTAGGAGGCAATTTTTCTCGTATCATTAGCGATCTTTCACTAAACGGACGTGGAAGACGGACGAGAACGTCGTGTTTCCAAGCATGCCATTGGTCCGCTTTCGTCACATTTGCATGTCTCGTCGCAAATTCTGCAACACGGTTGGACAGTAGCCTAATTAATTAGTAGCCGACAAGGACTCGTCCGTTCCTTTCGTCGTCTCTCGTCTCATTATAATATTCAGACGCTGCTCTGTGTTGCCGCCACGGCAGCGCTTGATTCATGCCTTCCAATCAGAGAATAGCTTCGCGTACGACAGATGGATGGCAGGACTGTGAGTGAATGTCGATATAAATGCACACCTGTCCACCGTGTTCCTGTAATTCTAGGGATTTGTCATTATGAAAGCATGATGTTGTTACAAGTCATGTAGGCTGCGCAACCAGTTTAACTCGAGTTGTCCCTTGATACATTCACGGCGCCTTAGGCTTCGAAAATTACGTTGCATATCTATCACCTTATCAAATTTTAAAGAATAAGATGTATTTCTGCATTGCATTGTTTTGGATGCAAACTGGCGAAACTGAGGAGTCTTTGAATCAGATTGTCACCGATCTGTATCCCAAGGTTAAACTGTTCTGAGCGTCGAGTGATGTCACAAAGAAATCGAATCTTACTGGTACTGATCTGGTTAAGAAAGTACCTAAATGAAAATACGAGGCATCATGGTTTCAAGTTAGCATATGAACCGTTTCCAGAGAAATTACCCATTTGGTACCCTTGTTGTGGCACTATTTCAGAGGAATGGTGAGATGGCCTTCAAGGGAGGATATTGCAACTCTTCGAGGACAATGGCAGTTTTTTCCAAACGCAATATGCACCATTTACGGGGGTATGTCGCATGCAATATATCGTCCAACAACGGAACCACAACACAACTTTTACAGCGGAGATTCTTGTATAATGTGATGAGCACCCAATTAATTTGTGACAACAGGGGGAATATAATATATCTACAGTCTTAATTTTGGGGCCATTTAAATGACAACGGACAATTTCAGTTACTGCCAGGCATCGGCTCTGGACTGGAATTGGATATTCCGAATGGTATATATTTATTAGCTGATCATGGATACATGAACAAGTATCCTCTGACAGTTTCTGACAGTTTCCAGCGAGTCAGCTTGTAGGCGAGAATCGAATGGATTGCATAATATTCAATCGTGAATTTAATCGGTGTCGCAAAACATGGAGCACTTGATAGCATATTTCAAGACCTACTATTATAAAGCCACAAAAGAACTGTACCGCTAGCCTCGTTGGTTCATGCCTGTAGTTGCCGATGTGTGAGCCTTTCTCGCCCAGCGCCACAATAACTTAGTGCGAAGACGTCGCTAGGGAAAATCCCGCAACATTGTCTAGTACTTGTTTTTGTTTTTTGCCTGGTTACTAATATATAGGTGAATTAAAACCATCACTACTATCACCGTATATTGTGCGTGTAATAAGTATTTTTATCTTAGCAAAAATGAATAGTTTACCTCCTGGCCTGTGGAAGTCGTGCTACTCACGATGTGAACCCTATCATCTAAAAATCTCACCGCCAATCCAAGGTTCCAAATATATACCCCAACATGACAATTTAACCCCCTCCCGACGACCGCATCAATGAACGGTCCCTTTTTGCAACTATTTCTGTCAATTGTCTTGTCCGTGACACAAAGCAGTGCCCGAATATTATAATGAGACGAGAGACGACGAAAGGAACGGACGAGTCCTCGTCGGCTACTAATTAATTAGGCTACTGTCCAACCGGGTTGCAGAATTTGCGACGAGACATGCAAATGTGACGAAAGAGGACCAATGGCATGCTTGGAAACACGACGTTCTCGTCCGTTTTCCACGTTCGTTTAGTGAAAGATCGCTAATGGAACTAAAAGTTCGCCGTAAGTGCGTTCCTCCTTGCCTAGCGACTGCAGACCGCGAACGTGACTTTCAATCGTGTCGTAGAAGTTTCTCAAACTTTGAGCGTCGTTTGTGGGTTTCTGTAGGTTCCACAACTCTGTCATATGAGCATCAACTATGAGATGAGATTGTCCGTTTCGTTCTTTCAATAGGTCAATCGTGTGAGAGCTTCGGTGAGTGACAATCCACTGATTGTTCTCGCTGCCTCGTCTTTGAGCATGCTTCGCAGATAGGTAAAGTTCTGAATGTTGCCTAGACTAGAGTCCGAGTGAACAGGGGACTTGAAAACATCGAAGAAAGTCGACCATTGTAGAACATTACCTGAGAAAGTTTGTAGCTGGAGCTTCGGTAGAGCGACTGTTTTACGTTGCGTGTTACCGAGAGAAGACATGTTACAATTCTGAGTTGTGATGAAATCGTTTGGTGTTTGCGTCTCTGGTCTGATTTTCTTCACAAATGTTGCAATGCCGCTTGGTAATCGCCTGAAGCTTCGCTTTCTTCGTCAAAGTGATCTTCATCGGTCAGATCGAGGATTTTGATCTCAAGGTCGGCGAGTTGAGGGATCTTAGGGACTGGTCAGTTTCTTCGGCCTGGGGGGGGGGCGGTGGATTTTTTTTGCCGACGTCAAAAAGTGGCTGACCCCCCCCCTATTCCAAATTTTGAAAACAGGGTGACCCCCTATTCCAAATTTCGAAAACAGGGTGACCCCCCGCGCGACAAAGGTGGACATAAATTTTATATATATATATATATATATATATATATATATATATATATATATATATATATATATATATATATATATTCTATTCTACGTTTTACATATATTTTAATTTTTTTCTATGTTTTAATGAAATTGTTGACATGTCAGTTGTAAGATAGGAATTTCAAAGTGTCAATCTTAAAGTTTGAATAAAGTACATTTTGAATGAGCTGTATTTTGAATGAGCTGTGAATGTATTTCACTCTTTCTATGCTCTTTAACCAGATGTCCAGAACTGTTGTACAGAAATGGATGTCAATCATTAATATCAAAGCTAAGAGGAAAAAGCAGTGAATCAAAAACTTTGATGGGTGTTAAGACTTGCCAACCATCCAATTAAATCTTCTGAGGAGCCATAGAGAGCTTTCGTAGCCAAATCTGATGTGTACAGCGTCTGAGAGGACCTTTGAAACCATAAAAGCACAGCTAATAATGACAAAAACTGCCTTTTTTAACTGTTATTTTGTTCATAAAAAAGCATCTTTCTACAGAAAACCTGAGACACGAAGGAAAATAATTTCATCAATGAGAAGGAAAGATATCCTGTCATGTTTCTATCTCTAAAATAAGTCACTGTATCAAATATACATTGTGAAATAATAGTGCATGTTGCTTTCTCATACTGAATTCTCATGGAGAGAACAGAAAAGTATCAAGAATTTGTCATGCTTTTCATATGAACTGCAGATTTCATAATGGTACACTTTCACTTAGCAAACATCAAGATATCTCGAGCTCTGGCATATATCTCTGATTTATTAAAGTATGGCGCCCAAAGGGCGCGCTGAAAAATATGAAACATCCTGATATCTCTGATGTATATGCCTTGTATATTAAAGTCATGCACCTGAAGGGCGTGCTGAAAAATAGCTGATAAATTAAAGTAATGAGCTTGAAGAGCACGCTGAAAAATATTGAACATACAGATATCTCTGATATATGTATGCTTGATATGTTAAAGTTGGGCGTGCTGAAAAATATGACTGATTATTAAAGTTACGCGCCCGAAGGGCGCGCCGAAAAATACAACTGAATGATGAAATTTGTGGCTGACACTAGCATTTTAGGCAATGATGAGCCTGTGTCAAAATTCAAAAACACACTGACCCCCCCCCCCGTATTGGGCATTTCAAAAACATGGTGACCCCCCCCCTATCACCAAAGTCAAAAACAGGGTGACCCCCCCCCATGAATCCACCGCCCCCTCCCAGGCTGAAGAAACTGACCTGTCCCTTACTTGAAAGTTGATCGTTCAGTGCTGCCAGTGTGTCGAGTATAGTCACTTGGTCGGTCAACGTCTCCAAACTTTTTCTTGAGAGCGTCAGCTCGGTTGAATAGTCGGGTCACTTGTGTACGTTGACCACGATGTGATCTCTGCAGTTTCAATAACGCTGTGGCTGTCTGGTCCTCGTTGTTTTGTCTATCGGGTGGAGGGTTGTGTTCTTGTTCCGACATCTTTCTCGGGTATCCTGGTCTCGTCACCAAAAATGTGGGGGAGTAAAGTGACAATGAGAATCCCCCAGGGTGGGGTTCAAGTTAAACTGACGTCGAAACAAGCGAGAGATTCGGTTCAATGTAAAAACCAAGGTTGGTTAATTACAATTCGAATCCAACTACGATAACTAGTAACACCAGAGTAGCAAGGCTTGTCCAGTCATGCTATGAAGCATCAGCAATCTACAGAGCTCTCCCCCCCCCCGCTAAACTAGAAGAGTGGCAAGTTGCAGGCGGCAGAAGTTGCAACTGAAAAATGACCTTAGGGCAGCGCTGCCCTTAGGGCAGTTCAGAGCGGAGTAGACATGTGCACAACATCGAATGACGTCACTGAGGAACTGTATGTTTGCCCTGAGGGCAGCTCAGATATTGCTGCCCTCAGGGCAGATTGGCAGATAGGATAGGAAATGTATGTCTGCCCTAAGGGCAGCTCTAATAAATTGCTGCCCTCAGGGCAGATCAGTAGATATAAACTATGTAATACTTTAAGGATAGGAAATGTATGTCTGCCCTAAGGGCAGCTCTACTATATTGCTGCCCTCAGGGCAGATAGGTAGATATACACTATGCAAAACTTATTGCTGCTCTAAGTCCAGATTGGTAGATTACACTATGCAATACTTTAAGGATAGGATATATAAATATGTCTGCCCTGAGGGCAGCAATATGCCTGAGCTGCCCTCAGGGCAGACATACATTTCCTGTCCTTAAAGTATTGCATAGAGTATATCTACCAATCTGCCCTGAGGGCAGCAATATATCTGAACTGCCCTCAGGGCAGACATACATTTCCTGTACTATCTACCAATCTGCCCCGAGGGCAGCAATATATCTGAGCTGCCCTCAGGGCAGACACACATTTGCTATGCTCACACATCATTGCATAATTGTATGTCTATTAATCTGCCCTGAGGGCAGCAATATATCAGAGCTGCCCTCAGGGCAGACATACATATCCTATCCCATCTACCAATCTGCCCTGAGGGCAGCAACATATGTGAGCTGTCCTCAGGGCAGACATACATTTCCTATCCCATCTACCAATCTGCCCTGAGGGCAGCAACATATCTGAGCTGTCCTCAGGGCAGACATACATTTCCTATCCTATCTGCCAATCTGCCCTGAGGGCAGCAATATATCTGAGCTGCCCTCAGGGCAGATATACTGTTCATCAGTGACGTCATTGAATGTTGTGCACATGTTTCCTCTACTCTTAGCTGCCCTTGGGGCAGCGCTGCCCTCAGGTCATTTTTCAGTTGCAACTTCTGCCGCCTGCGTGGCAAGTTCCTCTCCTACCTCGTGACGTCGACCATGGACGCTGGAGAAAACATCAGGAAAAGTAGCAAAGTAATTTGAGCGGGAAACATACCAAAGTCTGATTGGATAAACTAAACACTGCGGCCCAAAAGCATGTCTGAGTGTCCAGTACTCCGCGAAGCATAATTCCTACCGTACAGCGCTATCGGCCGGTCGCTATTGACAACGGCGAACATTGTATCAATTTATTTTCAGGTGAATATTTCCAAAATAACCCGTATATTTTGACTGATTTACCATAACATCAAGGTTTCTGTTGGCTTCTTGTACTTAAATGAAATTGACGACACTTTTTTCAGTTTTTGTGATAATTTTACGTTTCAGTGTATTTTGGCGAGCTTTAGCCTAGTTTGCCGCCACTGTGAGCCCGGAACGACCGGCGAGTATGCAACACAACAATGTATCAATTTCTGATAAAAGAATATCGATCGATAACGTTCACTGCACGATTGCAGTGGAGACCCTGCGTTCGTTTGCCTCCGTTCTGTGTTATTTTTTCAGTTTACTGGAATTGTCATAGTTCATATTAGCTAAAATTTTGTGTAAATTACGACAACTTTACAGGTATTTGGTCTGTACAACTTAAGAGACGCTTACTGATTACCATGCGCCAATTTGACACCCTTGTTCTGTGTATGTAAACGCCGTCAGATCGCCATTTTATTCCGGGCAAGAGTATATTTCAGTGATCGGAATAAATAAAATGCAAATAAAACAAGTTTCGTGAAGAAATTCGAAAATCTAAAACCGCAGGAATTTTGTATATCAATCAAAGGATCGCCGTGCCGCTTTTCACCATCATTGGTTCAGATTTGAAAAATTTGAACCTGAGAGGAGAAGTGTGCAACCTGTTCGGTACATTAGACGCCATTGTTTTCTATGGAAAATCGAGCTTATTCGGCACATCGTAAAATGAAAAATACATCTGAAAAACCCGCTGACTTAACTTTTTCATTTCGCTCTTATTTCTTACAATATTTCAGATTACACATCTCTTGAAGGTTAACTAAAAGTCTATATTTTACTTTTTTGAGTTTCTCTCTTGTTTTTCTGAGATGACAAGTTAACGATCATTTGGCTGTTGCCTGTGTTTTCACCTATTTTTGCACATGACTATTATCGCTTGGGTATTTTTGAAATTCCTCCTTCAAATTCTTGCCAAAATACTATAATGGAAAGGGCAACATGTAAGGGAAATGGAATCTGCAATTCTTTCATTAATATTTACCTTTGCAGTGAGGAAATTCGGCGAAGTTTCTAACATGACGTGGAAGGTGGATTCGATCCTCTGTGCGTACTTCACGTATGTGTGGACGCTTTTATTGGACAAAATGAGGGGCTTTTTGGCTGCTGTGAAATATCTGTGATTGGCTGAGAGTTTCTATCTCAGGATCCTAGTGTCTGTAATGAATAAATTTTGAATTACGTTCTAAACTTCTCCAAAGGTGCACCCTGATAATTTTTCAACATGAAACTGAATAAGTAACTTGTGATTCAACTGTATTTACACTTACGAGACGTAAATCGGGATAACAAAAATAAATATACCAACAATATGAACTGAATGCAGACCAACAAAAATGGAATCGCTGGGTTAATATGAAAATTTAATGACAATATAACAGTAGAAGAAAGCACAACTTGACTGTATTTATTTACGAAAGTTTTATTACTGAATGTTGGTAGAAGAAAACAGTTATATTTTGAAAATAATGGCTCCTGTACTATACAAAAAGCCTTGATTCACAAAAAACGCTAACATCTGATATATAAGTCAGTCAGACTTAGCCCGACCAAATTACCGAGGGGAAAGTCAGAACCGAACTTAGCTATGATTTTGGTACTTTACATACATTTATATAATATATGACAGTGTGGAAAAATCATTGGTTGGAAGTGTTTTCACAGCTACAACTGCGAACATTTTTATGATGTAAATTTTTAATATTGGGGAACATATCGTGTTACAAAATATATGATATTCTAAAATTTGATATTATAGTGACGACAAACTTGTTAAACAATATTGCAAAGCTCGTATACCATCATCGAACCTTAAAGGCCGATGACATGCACCATACAACCAAACGTAAAATCACTCTTTGGGTCTTGAAGTTAGCTTACGTAACTGTCTTGCATTGCGTATCGCCCCCTTGTCCAGATAAAACGCAAGTAAAAGTTAGGGGTGGGCGTTCGACTTTTTTCAACTTTTCGAATTGAGCCGACAACTTATCCTAATACGGGCAAACAGTCTTTCACACCTTCGCAATCTCATATCCGTAAGGGTGTGAGGCAAGGGCTTCCTTTGCTCAGAACGTACACCCGGCGGCCCCCCCCCCCCCCGGGGGGGTAACTCCCATAGATGGCTATATGGGGAGGGTCCGCGCGAAAGGGGTCGTTTTTTTGCACTGTTTGGTATCAGAAAGGGTATACTTTTCACGAGGTGTTGGTATGAGAAAGGGTCCGGTTTTAAACACGAACTGACATTTGGTAAAAAATCATGCTGTCAACACTGGAAACCCATGTATCTACATCCCAGATCTACCATCAATATTTCCGATCTGTCGGTTTGACTGTTGGTACCCCTGGTACGCAAG
>LD358558.1:71644-91051 GCA_001465055.1 Ptychodera flava | reverse complement strand
CGCAAAAATGTCTACGAGGAAGTAAGGGCTAACGATGCCTCAGGTACGCGTTATGCTCACAATACTTTTCGTAACTTAGCACACGCGTTTGCCTACTAAGTGCTACGATGGATCAAGGCGACCCATAATTACACCAGATTTATGATTACAGGAATAAACCATCACAAATGAAAAATTGTGAATTTCGTAGAATGGAAAGTGTAAGACTAAACCCACGCCAGTGATTTCTGCAATTTTTATTCGTTGTTCTTTATCTCCTTTCAGTTCAATCAAATGGCCACCACGCATGCCCGGAAGAAATACCAATGAATGAAATCGATAACTATGACGACGCAGCAACTCTCGATGTATTTAATGGTGAGGTATGTGTCTGAAATATTTACAGCCTATGTGAACCCAATAATAAAACTATTCATAATGATCTAAGACGTAGCTCGCATAGATAGTGTAGGCAGTGAAAGGAAGAAAGTTAACCCTGACAGTCACTTAGACGTCCAAGCCGTGTTTTGAAGTGCGTAACAAATGAGAACAAAATTGATTAATTGAGATTGCAATGACAATTCCTGAATGATCATGAACTTGATGATAAAATAGAGTACTAATTATTTGTATTCAAATTGTCTGTAATTTATGCCGACAGCAAGAAACACCGAGAGTCGAAAATACCAGTGCTGACTATGCGTCTCCCTCGCTTTGTGTGCCCCTAGTGACGCCGATGCTGAACACTGACCGTGAATATGCCCAGCCGGACGTCATACCGGAAGACCCGTACATGAAATTACGTGAGCACGTGTTTGAAGTGAATAGCAACCAAACGTGTCTGAAGGAGGTTATACACTCTGGAAAGTTCTATGACATTTACAAGGCTGACGCTTGGTTCGTTGCCGGACAAGATGGAGTGACATCGGTCGTCATCAAGACACCAAAGGGTAAAGAAGCCAGATTTTTCAGCTGTGCGTAAGATAAATATGGAGTAAACAAGTATCAGTAAGATGCAAGTGTTTGTGAAAAAGGATCAAACAGTGCTCTTTGCATACAGTGCTTTCACAAAATGCGCCGATGAAGGTTTTGATGTTAAGGTAGAACGCGCCTCGGGGACAGACATTTGGACTCTAAAACTTTTCTATTCTGATCTACCACTTGTTGGGGTTCATTTTAAAGTTCTTGGTGTAAGAAAACTTATCACCTGCTTAGTTTTTGGAAATTCAAAAATTTTTATTTTTCTCAATAGAGTTAACATAGGGATGGCGGTCATTTTGAATTTCAAATATCGGTAAATCTTGGGTTATCTGTTTCTCTAGCACCAACATTTGCACGGTAACCCCCGATTTTTATTCTTGATTTTAAAAGAGAATGGTTCAAATATTCCTTAAGGAAAGTTTGAGGAAAAGTATAAGTCTTTCACTTTCGAGGCTCGAACTACCTTAACCACGGTCCCGCTACCATTTCGCAGGATAAATAATGTGAGTCACGTTTCCATTAAATCACTTCCTGTAACACTTTAACTGTCTTTTAAGGCTGTAAGTGCCTTGAAATAGAATGACTTCTGCCAAAATTTACTGTAGAAAACATTCATCAAAAATAAATAATGAAGATAAAGGTTTACAGAGCAAAATTTGGTACTAGAGAAACGAATTAACCAAAATTTACCGTTATTTGAAAATTGAAAATTGCCGCCATCGCTGTGTTAACTCTATGAAGAAAAATATTTTTTTTTTATTTTAAATCCAAGTCGGTGAAAATTTTTCTTACTCTAAGGGCTTCAAAATGAGCCTCCTCAAGTGACTGATAATAAAACACAGGTGCCCGAAGTGCATTCTAACTTTACAACGAAGGTGTAATAAACCATTGTTACACCTTGCACTCGTTATCACTTTTCTCTGTTCAACTTGACATTGATGTAGACGTTGCAGATAAGAACTCTGATGCCAGTCTAAGATCAGAAATAGAGACGATGAAATCCATTCCACCTAATGGGCATCTTGTCAAGCTTCTTGCAACTTGCACTAAAGAAGGTAAGGGTTACTTGGACTTTCTTCTGAAGAGAATGGTTGAAAGATTCCTTCTAAATTCTTGTTACAAAGGGACTTGGTGACAAAAGCTAAGAGATATTCCGTAAACACGCCTGTAACATTGTAAATAAAGTATTATTCCACAGAACTGGGTGGTCAACAAGTTCACGTTTTAGTAATATTGTTATCCTATTCAAACTTACGGTCTATATGTCTTATTCTAACTCTATAAAAGGTGATTCAATAACCGAACTTATGTGTTACAATCTTGATCACCAGGCTTCATCCCTTTACAAAGCAACAGTTGAATCAGGCGCGCACACATAGAACTACGCAATCACATAGTGCAAACTATCTCACTATATCAGACGAGGATCAAGATTCACAAACAAACTTACCGTTATGAGCTGATTGATTAATACTATAGATCAGATTTTGCTTCGCATCCTTCCACCCATTAATTGATTAGCACTTATTGTGAACAAGAGAACATTTAGACATTGGAATTTGGTAGTCATTCACGGTGAATGTTCTGGAATAACCTCTATTCAACGTAGAACTTTTGTACGCATTTGCCATGTCTCATTACGATTTCAAATATATTCATCCCTCCGTTGATCGACAGGCAACCCTACCTACCTGATAATGGAGTTTGCCAATAACGGTGATCTTAAGGAATTCTTGGTCTGCCATCTTACACGAATAACGTCAGTGACTGATCATCACAAACAGCTCCTTAGCTTTGCAATAGACGTTGCCAAGGGCATGAAGTACCTGGCTGAACAAAAGGCAAGTCTAACCGTAATGGGAATTGTTGTGGATACTGAGATGAAATGAGCATACATACCGATGTTCATGATTATTTTAACTTTGACTTTGTGATTAGTTTTAGGGAAAAGACTTAAACCTGTGAGAATTTCATCTTGATGATAAAACGAAATACTGAAATCAACAAGTGTCTCTGCATTCCTTGACACCAGATTCTCCACCGGTGTCTGTCTGGAAAACATGTCTTGGTCTTCCATAAACAGGGAATCGCTAAGATGATAGGTAAAATATCAAATTTTGGATATGCAAGCAGCGTCACCAATCCGGGAAGATATCAAGATATGGAGGTAATACAGCAAATCAGAAAGATCGTATAATCAAATAATACTACCACTTATACAACAATCAGTGGGTCTATAGAGAAAGTCTAGATATTCTATACCCTCAGCCTCATAAATTTCTCCTCTCTCTCATATTTTTGGTATGAATTTCGAAAACTAAGCCGGAGAGAGATGTGTACCGTAAATGCTGACATAGATTTAATGTAATAGATAACGTTTCGGGCTGCGATAGACCTTCTTACATTTTTAGTGTTTACTATTCATTGCCCATAAACATAAAACGCCGTATCGTATCCGTTTATGAAAATATCAAGATGCATACGCGAACTTTGAGTTAGGTATATGTATTACGGGATTGTTATACAAACATTCATTTTACATGGCTTGCAGACACATCTGCCATTAATTATGGAAATCTCGTGATTTAGGTAAAATCGTCTGTAGTTCAGAGGTCCGATGTCGAATATTCATCCAATATTTGCACTTTCGATTGTTATGTTCAGACATAATAGTTTGATATCTTTACAGAAGAAACCTGACTACCGTTGGACTGCGTCAGAGGTGTTGATGAACGAACAATTCAGTTTAGCCAGCGAGGTGTGGTCTTACGGGATCCTGTTATGGGAAATATACACCATCGGTGAGTTTAAAGGAACCATAGCAGTTATGGACTCGTTTCTTAGGTGCTTCGTTCAAAGTAAACAGTTAATTAGCTAAGTATGCAATTCTAAGTAATATACATCTAACGTCAAAAGCATTTACTACAAGCAACCTTCTGTAAAATAATTGATGTCAAATATTCCTACCAAAATTTATGCAGTCTAGTGGAAATTTTCCTTATTCATATATGATATCTACGGCTTCAGCTCTACATTGTCCGATTGAGGGATATATCATAGCGAAGCTCATGTCTTTACTAGGTGCATGACGATTGTTTCATAAAAATCTTAATTTTGTTTGTTTTTCCTTCTTTCTCTTTCTTTTTCTTTTATATCCTTTCTTTCTTTCTCAACTCAGGAAGAGTTCCATACGAGGCATTCACGGAACACGAACTTATAGAAGAGTTCATCAAAGGACGAAGATTGGTATCGCCTGAAAAATGTCCAGACAATGTGTAAGATAAGTTGTTTGTAAATATTTCTCGATGTGGTGGTAAACCGATGGATATTTTGTGACACTGTAAGAACATCAAAAGGTGAGAAGTTTTGAGAATAGACAAATATGAAATAATTGTTCGCACATTAGAAGGCATATAAATTAATTGGCTCAGGTATATACATAAAGACTACACACACATAAACTCAGAGATCTGCATGATGTTCTCTCAATATTGTTTTCAATGTTTGCAGCTTCAATTTGATGTTAGCATGTTGGAAATCGAAGCCTGGGAGTCGGCCAACGATGATCGATGTGGTACAAGATCTTGATGTCATCAAATAACAAGTGGAAAATGATCAATGATTTTGGGGAAAGGGTAAGCACTCTTTATGTTATTTAATTTCGAAAAGTGTTTATTTGTAATGGTATCCCAGTTTGAAATGATCGGCGTATTACTATACAGAAGCATGATTACTGCTGGGTTTCGAACTGTTATCATGGTATTCAAATTAATCCACCTTCCATTATATTTTGTCGACAGTTCACAGCTCAGAACCAAAACATCATGAGGAAGTTTCATGCAATGGGCATCAGGAAGATTTATTTCGACGATAATAACATGAATAATACATCTACAGACAGATTTCTTAAAGGAACAGAGTAGAGTCTCTCTTTATCAGCATTTTTCATTAATTTTGTGTAATTTCTTTTCCTTTTTTTAGTTTTTGTTTTCAAAGCAGCCATTATGAAAGTAATTAATCTAGCTCAGTAATACGATACGATGTACACAAAATATACTTTCAAGGCATCCTTTAATGTTTTGCTCCATAATGTACGTAACTTTGAGAAAGAGCGATGGAAACCTTTGAATTGGATTGCCAACACTAATACTGCTATTGCTAAGTTATTCAGAATGTTTTGTAGAAAAGGCCGACTTTTAATTTCCTTGTTTTAGTAAAACCAAAATCATGATCACAGAGAATTCGGACAAAGAATGGCGGCCATTTTGAATTGAAATATCGGCAAATTTGAGGTGACATGCTTCATTTTTGAATTCAAATTGCTAAACGCGATTGTCACTGATTTTATACTTTTTCCTTCTTGATTATGAAATTCTGAAACTCTTGTAACTGTTGCATGCATAGCTGTTGTTAAAGTTTATATTCTAAGCCGATAATGTCTTTTTTGGTGTTCATTGCAACAATAGTCGCGAGTTCAGTCTGTCTTCATTCTTATAAGCTTAATTTTCAAAACTGTAAGCTAAATTTACTTGACAAGTATTTTTCATATTCATTAGAGTACAATAACGTCATTTGCTTTAAAACACGAAGTTATTTTTACGTACTTACATTTATTCAAGATTTATGTCTCGGTAAATATATACAAAATTTATATATATATATATATATATATATATATATATATATATATATATATATATATATATATTAAAAAATATATACATTTTGATACATTGTGTATTTTCGTAATGTTACAGACGTGTGTTTATTTCCAGGAAATGAAATCCCTTTGACATTTCCAATTTTATGTAACACTAATGTTTTCGTATACTCTACAGTATTTTAATCTTCATTCTTGGAAGAACATTCATTAAAGATTATTTAATCAGAATTTTGACTAAAACTGCCAATTTTTGTAAGGTATTTTGAACTGGCATTCTTGACATTGTCATTGATATCATTCATTTCGAATAAAATAAACAATTAATGTTTCACACATTTTCCGCATATATTTCTGAGCTAATGACACCTTAAATGCTGTCTATCTGTATGTATGTATGTATGTATGTATGTATGTATGGATGGATGGATGGATGGATGGATGGATGGATGGATGGATGGATGGATGGATGTATGTATGTATGTATGTATGTATGTATGTATGTATGTATGTATGTATGTATGTATGTATGTATGTATGTATGTATATTTCTATTCTTGTCCTAACATTGTCAACTGAAAGCCAAGTGATAAAGTCAAAACACTGTATATTTCAGTCATCTAATTGTGTTTGATATGTTGAAACTTGACGCGTTGGCTTCTGCGCAATTTACAGAATCATTGGTAACCAAACAATGAATAACACGCTCGGCCTTAATTCAAGTAGCCAGTTTTGATCTGTTTGTAACTTCTAAAGCTTTAGTTTCGATGATCGTGTTTGGGATTGTTGCATTAAGATCTTCGTACGTCAGGAAAATACCTTCTTGAAGCAATGGTGTCAAATACTCAAGAATATTCTCGCTAGAATTTTATAAGGTTTGTCAGACTAACCGTTCGCTTATTTGTACTGCGGCAGATATGTGTTACAGAAATGATGTAATTTTCGTTTTTAATTTCCATCTGTCAGCGGCAGGGAAGATAAACTTTTGTCAACCATTCAGGCGGGAATTTAGCTTGGTCGTTTATATCACTGAATTATTGGCCAAGATAAATATACCTTAGCTTGTGAGTTCGAAACCCTGCGTGAAATTTCTGAATTCGTTACTTTTCAGAGGAGCAGCTTGTCGTTCATTTTCACTATGGCGGATATTAAAGTGACTTAGTTCCTATGAGTCGTCTGTTGGCGGGAAAGAATTTTTAAAAAAGTTGGTCGATCATTTCATGTGTTTACTTGAATTTGCTGATCGATGGAACTTATCTCTCAAACACAACACAAATTCAGCGCCACGACAGAAATTTGTACTTTTACAAGTCTCGGTCAATATGATACCACACTGTCTGTCCACAGACAACGTTGGCCCTTCTCACTCGCTTGCCACGCCAGAAAGAAGTTACACGTGTGTTGCTGCCAACAAGAAGGCGTTCCGTTAGGGTAATGACGTCATCGAAATTCCTCAAAGTTAACGCAATACTTGAAAGCATGCTAGTTCCTGTGCTGAAGGTCTGTACACCATCCGGTCGCCTAGCACTCGGCGTTGTAATTTAATATCGTAGATTGACTTCAGTGTGAAAGGGTATGATTGGCTCAGTGAAAGGGTAGCTAGCTGTCAATGAACACTGATCGAGGCTATAACTGAGGTCACGCTGACTGCGTGGACGGTCTTCGGGTCAAGCAGATAAACAAGACGCGACTTGTTTACATTAGGGACTGGACGTAAATTAGCAGGGGAAACATGACTAAAACTTCTCATTGTCTACTGGAACACATAGTACATTTTGTAAAACTGGATTTGATATGAGTGCAATGAGCACATGTATTGGTATTTTCAGTTCTCTGACTACAGAGATCTATCGGAAATATAATAAATTCTGTGAATAATGGGATCATGCACACACATGTAGTTCTATATCTGTACCAGGAACACATTTTCAACATACTTTCCCATATTTCCTCCCCATGTAGACATTGAACTGCTCAATACATTGTATATGACCAAATAATATTGTTGCGGAGATCAGTGTCACATTGCGTTTTCAGTGTTCCCTCAATTGTCATTGTGATACATTCCAAAATTGTGAATTTCACTGATATTTCGATAAATGTTAAATTATAATTCCTAAGAAGAAATAGCAGGCACATGTGCACTTATATAAAAGAAAACATTTGAAAATCATTATTTATTACAATCACTCTTAATGAAGTATAAAAATTACAAAAGACCTCAAAAGAGGGATAAAACTGCAGCAAGTGTGAAGGAATACAGTAAAAAAAATTTTGGCCGACTAGCGGGAAAGACAGTACTCGTTAAAATAAAGAGCAAAGTTAAAACAAATACAGTAAAATACTAACCGACCAGCGGGAGATAAAACACTTGCAAAGCAGAGACTAAAATGCGCAGACGTTTCGGGTGCAACCCTTCGTCAGTACTGACGAAGGGTTGCACCCGAAACGTCTGCGCATTTTAACTTTGCTCTTTATTTTAACGAGTACTGTATTTCCCGCTAGTCGGCCAAAAATTTTTTACTTAATGGAGTATAAGTGCGCTCTATTCCATTATGAGCCCATTTGGGCATTCATTATTGGAATTATTGGACAGCCTGTTGAATCATAACATTCCACATGTGCAGTTCAAAGCCAAAGTGAAAGGGTACATATTAACTGCCTACTTTACATGATATATACCATTGACTTGGGGTAGCAGTCTAAGCCCTACGAGAATGGTAAGAGTATTCAGCTATTGGCTGCTTTGATTGCCTCCATCAACGGCATACTCATAACACACAGGTGCAACCACAGTCGCAACGCGAAGGCCTATGCACCCAGTAGAGAGAGCTCTTCTTGGTAAGTAGCCTTCGCGTAACGACAGTGGTACACATGTCCTCCTAGCGTAGGGCTATATTGCCGTTGTACCTCAATATTTGGATTGGTGTTTAGGTAGGACGTCAACTTGATCAAACCCTAAAAACTAAAAGCTTAAACTCTAAAAAGGCAAAAACTTCAGCTTCAGAACTGCAGCTACATAAAGCAATATATGATACCACGGTACTAACAAAACAGTGTGGTCGCTCCTATCTTTGCATGGCAGGGCTGTGTGCTACCAGCGTTATACAGCCTGTGGTAGCAGCCGTATGCTATAACGCCGGTAACACACAGCCCTGCCATGCAGAGCTTGGTAGCTCAACGGTGATACTGATATGCTCCTGTTTGGGAAAACAACACCGAGACTTGCGAGTTTGCAATATCAACATCCTTCTGATCCTTAATATATTTTTTCATAATCCAATCATTTAAACATACAGACCTTTATATCCTGAAAATAATAGGCTAAAATCTACAGTGTACGTCCAGAGATCTTCTTTGTACAGCGCGACACTTGTAATAAACTTGAATGCGTTGAAGTTATTTGAATATTTTAGAATGATGTTCACAGTCACAATTGGAAGTAGTGACAATTTAGTCCAGTTGTAAGTGAAACATATCTGTGAAAATAATCATTAAATTAAGTACTTTCAATACTCCATGGTTTACAACATACCGGTACATGATTCGGCACTGAGCAGAGGACTGCACTTCAATATTGGAAATATATATGAGTTCACATGGTGGTGTAACCTTACATCCTGTTCAGAAATGGCTAATATTATGATACTTTGAAAAAAGTTATTTTTGTCAACCTTTTACAGTACCATCTTGTCAATGCACCAAATATAAAAATATTCATCGCCACCATTTTAATACTTCAACAGTGCAATGGTCCTGCTGCTTTACACTTGAATTAAAAGAATCTGTACTAGATATGTACCAAGTTAAAGGGAAAAAGTTGCTCATTTTTGACATAATTTTGCCATTTCAATTTCTTTTGATAGATTATTCTCACTGAAACATGCTCACTCTCTGGTTATTGCAATTCAATTCTCACTTTTTATAAGACACAGTAACATGTGAAATTTACTATGTTACAATTTTTGGTACATACCTTAAATTAAATTATTAAGTGATCACATGTTATATCCATGCATGCACATGAGTTGATCTGTGCCAGCCAGAGATTGAAATGTAGCCTATTTCAGTGAGCAGCAGAAAAGCATATATTCAACAGAAATTGAAATGACCAAAATTTTGTCAAAAATGAGTGACTTCGTCCCTTTAATGGCTAATTAAAATGGCTAAATTCAATGTTTGCTGTTTTGTTACTTTTTATTTTTGCCTGTCAGTCACTGTAATTTGAAACAATGGTGTATGGACAAGATGTTGGTTTTGTTGTTTACTTTGCAGTTCAGAGTTACATAAATTCATAAGGTTTCAGAATTTTTCAGTATTAGATGCTGTATTGTAGCATGATATGCTCAGTTATGATTCAGTTTGTCAGACTAGACTGATGACACTTGAGCAGTGGTGTCATTTTTGTGTCAAGTGAAGTCTTAAACTGTTTTTTGTGTGGTTTGTTCCACAATTACAAGTGTGCTGACAACATTGAAAATTGAGCGTTTTATCAAACTTGTGCAGAAAATCAAACAATGAATTAATTTAATCATAGAGTTTATCCTATGGTGTTACCCAGAACAATCCACCCATACCACACTGGAAATAAGAATACAAGTGCTCCTTTATCTGGTGATTGGTTTACTAGGTTTAAACAGTGTAAGAGTTATCATCACAATCAAAATTCATATTGTGTAGGCAGAGAAATCAGGGGTTTCCCTTTTCTTAAAAATACTGAAAAATCTGTACCATAGAATTATCCTGATTTTTGTCTACAAGATTAGTTACCCATGCTGGTCAAATTTGACTGACATCGAGTCATTGAAAGTATTTTTAGGTAAGGCTGACATCCATATCTAGACTTGTTCTTGTCACAAGCAGAAGCAAATAAAAAAATTGCAGGCATCCCTTGCTGGTGTCCATCTATATTGCCCTGTGTTGTAAATCCTCACCTCAATTTTTGAATGTTGAAGATTTCATCGATTTGTAATATTCTATTTTTTTAAAACTGGGGGAGGGTAACACATTTTTCAGCCTTGCTTTGGGGGAGGGTCATAAATTTTTGGACTAAATTTTGGGGGATGGTCATGCTTTTTTGGCCACTCTCTTGCGAAATCCCCCCGACCCTCCCCCCTGCTAATTTACGTCCAGTCCCTTATTAAGATAGACCCGCTCTAAATCACATGTGTTGTCATTGTGTCAAGGGAGTCAAATCCAATTGAACTCAACTCTAATATAGTCTTTCATATTGTACTGCAACACGAAAGTTATGCTAATTGAGTTTCTTGTCAGTGAGATGAATCAACGCTGGTGGCGCTAGTTTCAGTGGAATATGACATTTATAAAACATTCCTTGCACACGAGATAAGCTGTCTGTTCAATTAAACAATTTTTCTTCACAAAAGTCAAAGTAATGAAATTGAATGCCTATTTGTTTCTAAATTTCAGAATTGCGTTGTATATAAAATTTATATTAAACATATATAATTTGTTTCCATTCTTTTCAAAATACATTTCTATCTATTTCTGTCAATTTTAACCTGGCTTCACAAAAAATCCGAGATCATAAAATATCTTCAGCCGACCACACAACCACCAATAACTTTAAAATTGAATAATAGGATCGTGAACGGCCTTTAGTACACACTAAGTTATAAAAACTGCGACAGGGGAAATATTTCGAAGAGGGCGTTTCCATATGATGATGGGTATTGCGTCATCATCTTGCCGTAGAAATAAATCTGATTCGTTAATATTGACCTAAACTCTTGACGTGTCTATAAATGAAGACTTGTACAAATCACACAATTGATTCTGTTTCCTAAAAGTTCCTTCACTAGTCTTGTTCCAGATTAAGTTATTTTGCTGACACTCAAGTTATAACACTTAAATGATCTAGTAAAGATCATAATCAATAAGGCTCTTCAGGGGCTTTTCTGGGACTTTGGCTGACATGAAAACCACCTGTGTCCGACAAACAACGTTCATTTTACACATAGAATACGTAGTTCACTGGTTTAAAGATTCATATTACTAATATTTAAGCAATAATGGACGCAAGCCAACTTTGCAAGACGTAATGTACAAGACGACGTCGAACACATCGTGGAGGCCACAGGCAAAGTTTGCTTGACTCCATTATTGGCCGGGAGTGGTACATTATTACTTAGATTTATACATCGCATTTTTGTGGATGTAGAATACATCTTTGGGCCGCAATGCAGGACAATGGCGTACATTATCTGTAATAATCTAAAGGTGTGACAACACCCCAAAATTCACTGGTATTGACAAAAGTATAATATAATATGTCATAATACTCACGCTCTTTAATTAGGTCATGTACTTTACGTTTTTGTTACTTAAGTAATATTTACTTTTTTGCTAAAAATTAGGAAAAAAACACAACAGAAACAATTTGTAGTTATTGGCGAAGGTCTGCACATTCCTACAAATGACATTTTGTGCAAATCACACAGTTAAATGGATTTCCTGAACGTTATTTTCCCGGTGTTGCTTCAAAGATTATTTATATTACTGTACACTCAAGTTATAATACCGTAGCGATACATTTGAAGAACACAATCAATAAGGGTTTTATGGACTTTTTCAGGGAGATTTACAACCATCAATGTCCGACACGAATAATATACTTAATTCGCCGGCTTGAAGATTCATCTTGCTAATATTTGGGCAAAATTCCATGCTTTCTCCTCAAGGTAGGCCATGTACTTTCAGTTATTTTAATAGGTAATATCACACTAGGTCTGAGCCCATAAGCTTGCACAGCTGTGTTTCTTCAATAAAGTGACAGTTCACTGTTCGTATTAGATGGAATTTGGATACAGACATTTTTTTAGATATTCCTTTTCGTCACGGTGTTGATAGCCTTGTACTAGCCAGCGTCCAGCAAGCTCGCTAAGCTGACGCCGACTACATCGCGCTGCAGCGCAATTTGTGCTATGTCGCCAACGGTGATCCTAGTGCAGTTATCGATGCGAAATGAACCGGACGTAGACGTAGAGTGTGAAGCAGGGTATCACAAAGAGTGAATCCGAAACCAGTTTTAAAATACTCTTCAATTTATTCAACTTTTACAGGGATTTACCTGTGAATCGATGCGATACGACTATTTTACCAATTCAGACAATGACATGATTTTTCAAAAAGATTTTAACATTAACAGTTTAGAAGGCTGTAGTGTTTTCGGTCGAAATTTGCTCGATCAAAAGCTGTTGTATCAATCTCGCGAATGGTTTCTGCGATTTTTTCGTTTGGGCCTTTGATAGTTTTCAGTGATATGTTTCAGACCGGTGACTAATGTCCTGCGGGTGCTGTAGACGGTTTTGAGACGTTATCCTGATTGTCACATGATCACGTTTATGTAATTTGCATAAAATTCGTGTTTTAAGAAAGGCTCGATACATGTCTTTCATATTCAATTTGCGCAGGAATATGCATGAGAATATCAAGGGAAAGGATATGGGGACTTAAAGGAGTGCTAAAAGCAAAAATGTCTCTGATTGGTGTAAAGTATGTGCTAAGGGTTAGTAATTTAAGCTACAATGTTTGGCTAATTTTAGGTGGTTGTGATTTGTTTACCCACTACAGTTTTTGTTCTACTCCCTGAAGCATGATGAAAAGTCCAGTACAGCCAAGGACTGTTGTTGTTTAAAAGTGAATTCACTTGTCATCAATCGGATGATTAAGCTCTTTACACTATCATATACAGAGTATTTGCTGAACAGAATTTGGTTATTGTGGCATGCTGTTAGGAACAGAAGAATAAACTGTAGTCGATACAAAGAACAAAACATGCTGGGTTGGCCAAAATGTATATCTAATGTCCCTCTTATACAAATTTAGTAATTGTGTCAAGTTTTCCTGACAGGTTAGAGAAGTCATCATATTTCCAAACCAAATCGGTTTTGCCGACCAATGACCTATTGACCTTATCACATGTTGCAAACATGATTCACTTAGGGGTCGTAGATAACTAAAGTAAGCGCACGGTAAACGTAACTAATTGCTTTTGGCCTCAACCGCTCCCTACCTCCTAAACGAAAGTTAAGCAGTGCGAAAAACCAAGTCTCATTTTGTATCAGCATACTTACAATCGGTAATTACGTCATTATTATTTATACGCTCCCACCACCCCCGGCAAGAACCTTCTAAAATCCACCTGTGTTCAGCGCCAACTCGACAGTGATGCAACCAATGCAATGAAATGAATTGAATCAGTGTATCCAAAATGATTGTTTCGAGCACTGAACCACGTGTATGTCAAAAACTTGCTGGTTTGTAGCGCCGGTACCGCACTGGCCTGGTACACGCCAAACAATATAGCGATATGTTGGGATACATAAAAACGTGTGGCGAGATGTTTTAACCAGGTACAAGATGGTTTTATAACTAAATAGGAATTAATATGTGCTTTAAACGCTGTTAATCAAATAAAAATAATCGTCAAATTACCGGAGAATGACCAAAAAGTCTCAGGCGGTTGTTTTTTCTCTTTACTTGTACTTCACAGCATTACAGGGTTCTAATATGTCGATATGTCTCTATATATCCATGGTTATGTCAATTTCAAATGATTGTAATATACGGTTATGTTTTGTCCTCACCACTGGTCGTTCTTTCGGTGGCTTAATAAAGATAAAAATAGTTTGCAGGGCAAACTGCTGTTAGACTCTAGAAGCCAAGTATGTTCACTGACTTATTGATTGACTGTCCAATTTTACTCTGTTTTTCCTTGTTCAGTTGATCATCGGGTAGAATGTCAGTCAATGAAGATTAGTATCGCTCTTGTATTAAAATGGTTTAGCATAATGCGAGTTACCATGCAACTGTCTCCGTTTGTAGTGAGACAATAGTGCATTACGGTTTCTGAAGTACAAACGAATCAGAACGTTTGTGAATGTGCTGGAGCAGATCTACTAGATAAATCATTTGGACGGAATGCATACTGACACTAGCGGAATCCCTGGGTAAATCTGAAAATTAAACGAAAATATAAGATTTGGCCAAAGCATGAATTTGTCATTGAATGTATAAATAAATGTGCACGTAAAAAAACAATATACTTTACTTTGTGAAGAATATTTAGAGTTGGAAACCAAAAGTCATCAATTCTGAATTTGTATCTGTCAATGTTCTGATTTCTTCAACTAAAAAACCCGGTGATACAAATCAATGGCCGTATTGGAACATATGACTTATACATTTCAACAGTTGATGTCATGATGAACATTCATGTATTCGTTTATATAAGTAAATTAATCTTCCTTTGGTCGATACAAACGTAAAAATAAGCAAATTTTGATTACATAAATAATGTTAATTTAGTGAAGGAGATGGTTTAACTTGCCTATCACAGTGACATTGTAACAGGCCCTGTGCTGAGGTGTTGAATCGGTATTCTTACAGACATAAACGGCACTATAATTCCAGGAGACTTTCTCTATCAGCAAGTTGTACTGTCCACGTGAAGCGTTACCAGTAAGTTGGTATCCAGGAAGTACACTGCCATCACCGTCTGTCAATTGAAGCTCTCCCATAAACCATCTCTGCACAGTCTTCGAATTAGACTCTACTTCACATAACAAAGTGATCGATTTACCGATTTCAGCTACTTTATGGTCAATCATACAGTTTTATGTGCTGACTGGAAAGAGAGCAACAAAAAACACATAAACAAACAAAACAAAACAAAACAAATACAAACACAAACACAAACACAAACAAAAGCAAAACAATGTACAAATGTTAAAACAGGTAGCCAAGTAATAACATTTCAATGAGGATTGCTAGTGCTTTGATTGACATTGCGATATTTTAGTCTTAAGGCTTTGATGCTTTTTCGAGTATGGAAGAGTGATTGAATACCAACACCCATAAAGACTGAGATGTCATCAATGCTTTATTTGATATATATTACCTCCGTTCGAAAAGTGTAGTTAACATTCGTACACACAAAATGCAGAGCAAAACATGTTTTTAGTGATAAATGTTTTCTCACAGCCATGCTTCCATCAGTATAAGGTTACGCAAAGAAGAAATATCATGCGCTCTCCAGACTAGTTATGAAAATGAGCAACCTCCAATTCGTTGAATCAAAAACATGCCTTCAGTACTATTCTTCAAACAGATACATTTACGGTGTTCGTCAAGGTAGTATCCTTTCACCCAAACTGTTTGCCATGTAAGCATGCTTGCAAGCTTAAGTCGGCCGGTGTGGGTTGTCACCTGGCAAATACCATTGTTAACCATTTGTTCTATGCCGATGATTTAGTCTTGATTTGTCCGTCGGTTAAAGCATTACAGAAACTAAGTAACATTTGTGAACATTATGGGAATGAGCACGACATTATCTTTCATACTGCAAAGACATAATGTATGGCAAATTTCCAAAAGTCCTGGAAAGCACATAGTCTGAGAATACCCTGTGTACTACTGTATGGTAAACCTCTTAAGTTTGTGTGTTCAAAAATGTATCTTGGCTATATTATGTCTTCTTCAGGTACAGATGATACTGATGTGCAACGGCAGCTGCGTTGTTTTATGCTAGAGCTAATTTTATTTTTACGTAATTTTGGCAATTGCTCACATAAAGTGAAGACTCTCTATAAGATTTTTGATATCGCGTTTATTGCCTCAATGTCTGGTATAACTACAGTGTCAAACAAATGTCTTCACTGAAAGTAGCGTACAATAATGCATTGAGATTAATATTTAATCTGAAGCGTGATACAAGTATAAATTATTTTAAATTTTGTTAGTAGAAATATTCTGAATTTTACCTCGCTTTACCGTAAATTGTTGATTGCATTTTGTGAAAGGTTGTGGAAAAGCGATAACGCTATTATTCGCAGCTGTTTTAATTCCGACTCTTATTTTCAGTCCAGTTTCTGGAAACATTGTAAGAGTATTCTTCATTAAGTTTATTTTACTTTTTTATTTCTTAGATTTGATGTTGTATTTTTGTACATTTTACTGTATGGGCTTATGTCCTGAAATAAAGAATAATAATAATAATAATCATAATTTCTCTATCGCCATAATGTATAGTGAGAGGATAAATTGCTCTCACGCCAGTGTTCTAACTCTCCTAGTACATAAGGGACAAGTGGAACTTATCTCCCAACACATGCAAAAGACACAGAGGTGTATAAATCAAAAGACGGAAGCCTCTGTTCGGTCTGGCGAGGGATACCATGGTTTTAGAATATAACAACTAAAATATAGACCCTAACTTCTACCACGCGGCAACACAGACTTGAATGAAGAATCATATTATCGTAAAGTAGCTCGCCCCATCACCTTAGTTTGCTTAAAACGGATTATAATCAGCGAGGAACTGGCTGTAATATCGCGGCAAGAAAAATTGCTGTCTCTATACCAACAGTCACGGGTAGCCGGAGTTGGCGCGTTATGTTCGAGTGCAGTTTGCATATGCCAATATGAACCCCAGCTCTCAGACTGTTCGCAATTAATCAATCAGATAATGATATTATGGTCAATATGTACTTGAATGGCCAGGATTCACATCGACGGAGTAATTTACTGTTTTAGTAATAAGTATATGTGGCTTTTGATCGACCAGACAAGACAAATATTATGAGTAAACGGTATCGTCGTGTAATGGAAGTCATGTTTGCAACTTTGTTCTTTGAGCGAAAAATAGGCTTTTTGGAGAGACAATCATTTTTTGTCCCACGTCCACTTTATTCCACAGCGTTTCTGATCTCTGTGTGGAGAGGAACGTTCACGTTTCGTCAATCTCAAAGACTGAAATTGCTAGTTACTAGAAATTATAATTTCGCAAAGCAGGATCAGCAAACAATGTTTTACAATGTTTTCACAAAGAATGTGTTTTTCGAGAGATTAAAGAACGATGTCCTCTTGTTGCACACATTACTACCAACACAATCATGTAAATGTAGACTACGTTTAACCAGTAAGTCACTGAATGTGCAGTGTATCAGCAGGAAAAGATGGTTCGGATCACAACCCAGCGAACGTAACCTACGACAGTTTCCTCTGAAAATTCAAATCAGGGGCTCTGTATAGGATATCGCTACGGCCGGTAAGTACAAAAGAAGCAAGATTTGCTTCATAAAAAGAAGGCTTTTCTTGGAAGGTACATTTACTCTTGCGAAGATGTTTGCGATACGTTTTCGTCTTAGGGTGTTCAGAGTACCAAAGAATAGCTTTGGTGGAAAGCTAGAATTACAGCCCTGGCTACTGTTACATAACTTTAGTAAATGTTTGAGTATTTTTCCAATTGAAGAGTATATGAAACACACACTGTCTATATGAGTGAGGTACACTGTTGACAATCTACCATATACCACACACACACACACACACACACACACACACACACACACACACACATATATATATATATATATATATATATATATATAACACATATATATAATATATATATATATATATATATATATATATATATATATATATATATACATATAGTGATTTAGCCTCATATATTCTTCTGTTGCCAGGATACAACTGATCTTGTGACTGTGACGAAAGGAACAGTTGCCACATCGCATTTTCTCTTTAAAGACGATGAATATTTAAGGAATCGAAACTTTATCGTTTTGCGAGCGAACCCAGAGAAATTAACCATTCCGGATCACGTATGCCACGTTCGCTCTTGAGGGACCGGACGTAGGCATATCAAGTCTTCTCTTTTTCATCACCACTTAACAAAATAATCACGCTTTAGTGGAACATAGCGCCCTCGAACGTGCTGATATCCAGACCTGAACCACCACTTTATTTTGGCATTTTAATGCACCACCATGATGAAAGCATGCTTTACTTTATAGCTGAGAACTGCTATTTCCATCGGTTCTATATATTGAGTCTACAAGAGCGTTTTCTATACTGTAACACTAGAGGAAATAAATTAAAGATGTTCATTACTTTATTTGCCACATCGGACACTCTGTGGCCGAGTCGTGCCTTTTGAAAGATATAAAGGCTATATGTTTATGTAAATGTGTCAAATAGTTTCGATTTTGTAAAAACAACCATTAAATGAACCCGACACAATTTGGCAATAGACAAACAGGAATAAGGGTCAAATCACATGATGGAATTGAAACAAAGAGATATCAGACAACAAGATGAAGTCGATTCACAGACAGTGTCCCAGTAAGATCTCCAAAGTGCCTTCATGGCTTGTATTGTTTATCGTAACCAACGTGTCCCAACAAGGTGAGTAAATATTGAAATACTCCAATGCTAAACGTTACCTAACAGCGTGTAGTAACAGCCCCCTGCAGCACGTACTGCTGGTTAAGGACCGCATGACCTTGACCGCACTTCTTAGTCGTGCCTCACCAGCAACACAGTTACTCAATCGCTGTAACCCTAATGCATGAGGAGGCAAAGAATAATAATCGCAATCTTTAACCATGATTTATTAGTTATATCGTTCAAGTATGATATAAATAATATAAACTTATACATAAATCAAGAGCTTCGAGTTTCAAAGCAAACTATCATCACAGCTTTTTCAGGTGCATTTACCACTTTTTATACATATACTCTACTAAGTCAATGGTACAAACAGTACACGTTTTTGTGAACTAGGGTCTCAAATACTAGCTTTTCGCCTTTGTGGATTACAATAGGCTGCAGAGTAAACGCCATACGCGTGTGCATTACTTCGAGCGATGAACGTAGGTCTACAGCATGTAAAAGAAAAAGGACGGATATCGATCTTTGAGCTTTCAGAGTTCTGGTCTTTGGACAAGGCATTTTGAAAG
>LD358558.1:50470-71418 GCA_001465055.1 Ptychodera flava | reverse complement strand
ACCAACAAACACGACCGTGAGAGAAGGCGAATCAGTCACACTATACTGCGCTGTGACGACAGACGGGAATAACATCTATTTACCAGAATGGTACAAGGAGATACCGAACAGCTCTGGTGAAAGACTAATCACCGACACTGGTAGATCTTACGATGATTGTTGTATTGTTACCGGTGACCAAACTAATGGTGAAGTCAATCTACATTTCCAATCTGTCAGACTTGAAGATGAAGGGAAGTGGATTTGTCGGTCACCTCGAACGGTAGACGATCAGACGAGATACGCTCACTTAACTGTAGTAGGTAAGGACGTCAATATTGTATCGTAATTGACATTAACATAAAAAGTAACATAAAATTGAAACATGACAAGCATTCGCACTCAGATATGGTCATTACAAGGGTAGTGAAATCGATAACGGCGCAGGTTTTGTGAGATATTTTCAAAATGTTTTGAAACTTCCATTGTTTAGAGTGATATAAAATAGTAGATGATGGCATATTTTCGTTTTCCCTTTTCAGAGGCGACATCCAAAACATCGACCCCTAATTTTTTCCTAACGGCACATCATTACCAAGGTAATCAATCGTTCTTCTTAAGAGGAAATTCTTTAGGACTCTCCATAATGCAATCGTTTGTCAATACTGACGTCTCTTTCGAGACTCGTTGCTGAATAGCATCATACACCTTCTCACATTTGATAGGAAGAAATAATTTTGCATAATCAGACTGACCATTGCCATGCATCGTTCCTTTCTCTGATCCACCTCGACCTTCTCTCTGTCTCCTGAACCAGTCTCTCTCTCTCTCTCTCTCTCTCTCTCTCGCTTCATCATATTAACTATATTTTCCATATATCAGAAATACCGGAGCCCACTGAAAAGCAGGAAATCATTTGGGAAACACAGAAACGACCTTCTCTGGCTTCAAAACCAATCTGGGATGAAGTACCGTCCCTAACCATAGCCAGGGAAGGTCAACCCACCACTCTGCATTGCAAAGTTACCAATTACTCAGGTCATGTTTTGCCGGAATGGTTCAAACAAAAAGAAGATGGAACTCTGCTACCCGTATCAAGTGGTGGAGCTTCGTACTCTCCCGAAATTTACGTCAACAGATCGTTGGTAGGCCAGGCAGATCTTGTCATCGATAATGCCAGCAAGACTAATGGGGGAACGTGGATATGCAGAATTCCGGACTCGACAATTGAGGGAGATTTGAGACAAATGTCGGCCAATTTGATAGTTTTAGGTAGGAAATATAGACATACTTTAGGACAGCAACAAATCTGTCTAACACACAACACACATACACATATACACTGATACGTATATACGTACGTACATACATACATTCATGCATACGTTCAACAAGCATTCGCCCTTAATCTGATACAACATCATATTCTTTGTCTTAAAGAAATTATGTATTTCAAATAATTTAGACTTTTCAAAGACACATCATTTTGCTAACTAGGATGTCTAAGGTCCAAGTTTTATATCGTTTTTATTCTGCTTTCAGATGATGATCCTCACTGTGTAAAGGTGTCTGGTGTTGGTCCAAATGGAGAGGTTATCATCGGCAGCACAGTGGAACTTCAATGTAGCATTGGAAGTCGTGCCACAGAGTTTGGAAACTTAGTATGGACAAGAAATGGAATAGATACGAATAAGAGATCCTTAAATCCCTTAAAGTTCTCCAAAATAGTCAAAGTCAAAGACGATGGAGCACGATTCAATTGTAGGTTGAACCACAGCACAGTAGATTACCCGTGGACGTGTAATGAAGATATAGTATTTCAAGTTCGATGTAAGTTCTCAATCAAGTTATTTCATTTTGTCAAAAGGCGATTTCTTTAAAGTCCAAAAAGTTAAGTGTCGTTCAATGACATTGACTGACATCAGTTTTAAGAGTGTGGAAAGGGAAACATTTCATTATGATAACACGTACCAAATCAAGTATACAATTGACTCTTTTGGTTTCTAAAGTTTACAGAAGAACCATTTTGAAAAACATAACAGCAATTTTTAATCTATTGAGGTACATCGTCTATGACGTACTGAAACTTTGACAAGCATAGTTTTTGTGATATCTGTACATTTAATTTAGGATAGTCTGACAGATGTTTAAATGTCTCTTAAATCAAAATTATTGTTGAAATGTTCAGCTGGCAAATAAAAATAAGTTATCAAAATTGTAATAGTACCTTTCAAACCAGATGGAAAATGGAGAAACTGATAAGCGGTACTGGTGGTATTATCATAAAATTGAAGCTATCCACTTCCACAATTATCATGGTTTGTTGTTGTCGTGGAGCCGAGAGTGCGACTTCACCAACAAAGCGTTAACTATCGTATACATTAACTATCTAATTAAAACTGTTTCCATGTCGAAAAGATATTTATCTGATCTTGGCGAAACCCATTCAAATATGCTCTTTGTGTTTTGTATTGTAAGACTGTCGACTTTAAATTGTGTAAAATTTATGGTTTTCATAAAGTTGCCAGAGTCCAAAACTATTTTATACCTTTTGTTTCATGCAATTAAGACTTAAACTCTTCGACGTAGTACCGTTTACTAGGGTGACATTGAGTTAAATTCTGGTTGAAATTTTAAATTTAAATTAAACTCGCAAAAAGCATCGTGGTAAACTAGTAAAAATCTAACTGTGAAAGAACTTGAAGAAAATATAAAATGATAGATGGGCACTTCAAGTAGAGTAATTTTTCATCAGGTTTTGTGTGTCTTTTACCAACATCAACATGCGAACGACGCAAGCTGACATGGCTTCAATTAGCGAATTGGACATGTAATGTTGATTTAAAGTACTGTAGAGTTGATTTTGAACAATATTTTCATACGATATCTAGTAAGAGTTTTAGCATTGCAATGTACTGCGTTCGATTATCTACTCCCTTCGTATTGAATAATGTTGACGGGAAGGAGCGAAATTAACAACCTCCAAGTGATTTTACCTGACATGCAACATTGGTCAGGTAGAAGATATGTACCACTTGTGCATAGAATGTTAAGTTGAGGAAAAGATTCATTTCATTGCACTTTTCTGATCCCGAAGTTTTTGATGACTCTTTTCTACTCATGAAATCACAGGATGATCAATAAGTAAACCATCCAAGCAAGCAAGTAAATAAAAAAACAACCAACCAAGTAAATACTATTTGCCTTTCAAGAAAGAAGAGGTTTTGCGGGCATAATTTTTTCTTAATTAAAATGGGTAAAAATATTCCTGCATTTTTCTTTGTATTTAAGAGCTTAAGGTAGTATGCACCTCGAAAGTGAAAGACTTATTATTTCGCTCAAACTTTCCATAAGGAATCTTTCAACCACTCTCTTTCAAAATCAAAATTAAAAATCGGGGTCACCTTGCAAAGTTTGGTACTAGAGAAACAAATTACCAAAGATTTACCGATATTTGAAATTCAAAATGGCCGCCATCCTTATGTTAACTTCATGGAGAAAAATAAAATTTTCGAATTTCGAAAAACTAAGCAGGTAAAAAATTTTCTTGCATCAAGAGCTTTAAAAAGAACCCTTCACAAGTGGTATATCAGAAAAGAATGGTAAAAGTTTGAATTGAGAGTCCGACAATTTGTACCCGAGGGGCGATCTACCTTAAAGCCTCATATACAGACTAGTGTAAAAAAATCAAAAAGTTGTTTTCATTTAATGTAAATCTACTGAAATCAGTTCTAGAATTTTGAAGAGGGAGTGCTTCACATCATCATATGGTATAAAAGAAGATAACAGCAAGTTTAAATCTACTGAGATGTACCTGACTATAACGTTGTGAAACCTTCAATAGTATACTCCTGTAATGTCTTCGGGTGTAATTTAGGATAACGTCAAACATGGTAAAAGTATCCTAAATAAGAAGGTCAGCTATCTGATACATCCTCTAATCTGACATGTGACTGTCTTCAATCCATCCGTTCCCATTAAATCACTTCTTGCACATTTATGTCTTCGGCGTAAATGTTTATACGAAAGTTCAATCCTTTAGTTTCGCTATCTCCCATAAGGAAGTGGATGAGACATTTTACTTTGCCAGGAATACGTTGGCAAAGATTCAAGGAAAGCTGACAGAACTGTCTCCTGAAATAATGTTTACAAGCGGTTTTATAGAATGTAGGGGCAATATTTTATCATGGCAACTTGTCATCATTCGCAGGCAGGAAAATTTTATCATTTTCTTGACCTTGAAATAACCTCTTCTGGAAACGGTTACATGCAGGCATTTGCCACGGAAAAACTAACATCATGCGTTTTGGGGCATTTATTTCATCAGGTTGTTGTCCTGATGGGGATTGGATAAACCTGCGAGAGGAAAATTGACAAGATGTCCGGAGAAGAGAGGAAATATCTTCAAAGTCCCTAGAAATTCAATTTTGTCAACAGTACCTTATTATAATACATTAAATGGTGAAAAAACTTCCTGTTAGAATGTCTTAACGAAGGCTCGTGTGATCTGATGATCAGTAACTATTTATTGATTTATAGTCAATCTACTTATTTTCTATTCATTATTTCTCCTGTTGTTTTATTGACAATTTTTTATGTTTTTTCATTTCTTTAGATCCCCCAACAACTGTCCGTAAACACATTTCTGTGTGCGTCAAGAGAGGTGACATTTTAAATCTGACTTGTCCATACATAGAAAGAAACCCTCAAGTTACCTCCATAACTTGGAAACTTCCGGAAAAATATCATGTCGCAGATCGGTTGATAGTTGAAAATATCGGACAGAATATGACAAGTCCGATCAGATACAGTTGTACTGCTGAAAGCACCTTCTTCAATGGAGATAGCAATCAGATACAAATCGAATTTGTTGTGGATATTCAATGTAAGTTTGAAGCCTCTTGTTGAAATGTTGTAACAGCTAACATAACATATACCATCAAAAATGATATAATTTTGCCTGCGCGAAAATCGCCGTAAGGAAGGACCGTTCTGTAATATTTGTGTCAAGGCAACTCCCTATGCAGTACATTCTGTGGCTGCTTCTTTGCGTTCACTGTTGAACAATTTCAATGGTCCTTTCGACGATTGCCAGAATTCGTCCCGCTCTCTGTAAGTTTAGTTCACCAGATATTCACAAGCGTGTCTAAAATAGTTTCATACTTGCGCAATTGCCTAGTTGACGCCCTGGTCGCAAATGTAAGCTGTATAATAAATTTTTGCGTCAAGCGATACGCTGCGCTAATGTCTAAGTGCATTCTTTGCTGTATATTCGCAATAACATGTTAAAGTGGGTTATTTAGTTCTTTCGCTTTAGAATATGCAGTGAATATACATCAAATCGGCTCAAGGGAACAGGCGACATCAGTATACGGTATATACAGTAGCATGCAGCATTTGACCTTATACAGATATAGAATTAATGGTTGTTCACGTATGAATACAACCTTAAATCGAAATAAGTCTTCGCATTTGGCTTTCTGCTTAAACTATTCGTTGCCTCTGTGTTCAAAAATGTGTTCAAAATTAGAACACATTATTGGCAGAAACTACGTCGTTCTGTAAAGACATGCATCTCGCAGTCTAATATGCCGTACTGATAGCACATATATCAGATACAACACTTTCCGAATTGCTACAGATGAACCTGAGGTTTCGACATATAATGGATCGAAAATTCAGGTAGATGAAGGAGACGACCTGACTATAGATTGTTTGGTAGATTCCAATCCGCCATCTTTGATTACATGGATCCGTCCTGATGGAAGCTCAGTACAGAACATTACATTGGTTATAAGTAGAATTCAGAGAACAGAAAATGGGATTTACAATTGCAGCGCTGTGAATCGACTGTGTCCTGAACTTGGAATCAATGGAACCGGAAACAGTTTAATTCAAGTTATGGTGATGTGTAAGTTAAACAGAGTTGACATAACGACAGTCATATGGTGTGATTAGAAAGTACGAATGGATTAAAACCAATATCTATCATATTAGCAAAGATTAAAACCCAGACAAAACCCAGAATGTAGACATATAGATACCCAACCAACTTTACTTACGAAACGACGGATATATGTTGTACACGTGGCAGAGAATGACATAGACTAAAATGTATGTAGAGCGTCTATTCAGGTAACTTAAGGTACAGTATGCGCCTCGAAAGTGAAAGACTTAAACTTTTGCTTAAACCCACCTTAAGAAACATTTCAATCATCCTCATTCACAATCAATAATAAAAATCAGGGGTCAGAAATAACCCAAGATTTCACCAATATTTAAACTTCAAAATGGCCGCCGTCCATGTGTTAACTTTATGGAGAAATATAAAATTTTCGAATTTCAAAAAACAACCAGTAAAATGTTTTCTTACACCAAGAGCTTTAAAATGAACCCCAACAAGTGGTAGATCAGAAAAGAATTGTAAAAGTTTGAGAATCCAAATATCTGTTCCCGAGGTGCGTTCTGCCGTAAGTCGATTGTGAGTAAGGTTGAAAAGGAATCTGGGTATACACTATCGTTTCTAGATCCACCGGCTGCGCTGAACAAAATCAAGAACAGTAAATCTGCGGCTGACAAAGGTGAAGTTGCCATTCTGACGTGTGAGATTGAAAGTTACCCTGCGTCGTCAATTGAGTGGATTCGCTCGAATGATGACGTCATCGAATGTGATCTTGACGTTTTCATAAAGGAGGTCAACCTCAATGACTCGACTCGCGTCAGCCAATTACATATCAACAACACTGACCCTGGCAGAGACTATGGAGTCTATGTGTGTATATCAAGTAACGAAAAGGGAACCCTGGCATTCAACGTAACTCTACACGGAAAATGTAAGTTGTGCTATAATGAAGTATTAGAAATGCTGTGTTACATGAGAACAACGACTGCGTCACGCGAAATGTTATTTTCACTTTATGAGAAGATAGGCGCGTGTTTGGCGCAGTCTTGCGTTTCCGGGAAATGCCTCAACATGTTCTTATTGATAGCGGATTGTTCCAGCATTAGATGTATGCATAGAACAATATGTGAACAAACATCTCTGCTATATGAACGCTTATCACATTTGTCCACACAAAACGGCAAAAAATCGCGTTATTCGAGGTTGTGTAATATACATACATTAACATACAAACGAATCATGTCCCGGTACGTTCACCTCAGATTTCACTTATATTTTTTCCAAAAGTAAGGATGATGATGCTAGAAATGCTAGAAAATTCGTTTAAGACTAAATTTGTTTTGTCGATTTCCATAACCCATTGCTCATCCGTTTATGTTATTCAGTTATAACTTGATTGCAGCAGCAAATTTTAATATTTCTAATTTTCCTTCATTTTGGCCTGTTCCTTAATGACTTTTAAAGGGCAAAGTTTCGGTTAGTTGTGAAAGGACACCTCTACCTCATACACAGCTCGCTAATTAGTGTTAGTTTTGTAAGATCAGTATAACCATGATGCTTTGTTGAGAGCATGTTTACCCTTTACACTACTTTCCTTATGGTCATACATTATTATTTGTGATTTTACCTTTTGGTCTTCTCTTTGTATTTTGTTTGCAATAAATTCATTAATCTTTTTGAATTCTAGCATTATTATTTTCACCTTTTATGATTTTGCCTCCTCAGTAAGTCCTGAAAGTCTCACACCGTCGACCTTATTTTCAATATGGCGGATTTCTAGAAGTAAAACTCATAAGATTACAGAAGCGAAAGTAAAGTATTAGGTTCTACATAAATTTAATGCCGGAAAGGTCAACAGAGTTGAAAAGATAAATAAATTTCATGAAAAACCAGAACTTTTTGCCTTGACAGCGACTAAGTTTGTGTGATAAAAGTATTTATGAGATCATTTTCTCACATTCCTGGCCACTTAGAGTGTGGGATCGACGGTGTCGGAAAAATCGATCGCACACTGTCAGAAATCGTCCCACACCACATTGTTACACGATCTCTGATTGGATTATAAACGGCCTTTCGCTCCTTTTACAAAATATTATCCAATGGCGTGATGAGTAGCATACCGATCAGAACTACAAAGTAAGTAGGTCACGGTACAGCGGCAGACGACAGCATTGTCACGATTTTGGATAATGTAGTACGTTGTTGGTGAGAGTCTCACAAAAAAGGTTGAATTTTCCAAATAACTAGTGAACATAGGCCACTTGGAGCATATTGCCTATGTTTCCTGATGGATATCTCGTCCGGAGTAGAAGTTGAAATATCGGCAGTGAAACTCGCCTCGGATCTCATGTTGGTGACGCGGAATAACACATGGCTATGAAGTACATGTAGAATAGTCACTGATAGACTAGAGTTTAATAAAATAACAATTCAATGTCTCCAGAGGGAATTTAACGGATTTTTGGTTATGTGAGAAAATCTCACACACCAAGGACCTGGGATCAGATTTCTCACACTCGTTGGGGATATTTTGTCTCACACTCACCTGCGGCTCGTGTGGGAAATCTGATACCAGGCCACGGGGTGTGAGACTCTATTATTCTGAATCTCTTGCTGTGGTGAGAAGTTGACCTTTTTACCATACAATGGATTTCAATATCATGTAGTTTTCCCCTAACACAATGCAAAGGCTATGCGTTAATTGCGCAGAGCCATCTTGATTTATAAGCTTGATGATCTCTCACCTCTGCCACAGTTTCTATTCTGTAGAAATCTAAAATATGATCCCAAACTGTAAACTATATTACAATACACACTTACTTGGTTTAGTAGATAAGAGATTTAACGAGTCACGTGGATATTGCATTATACTTTGTTTGCAACTCATTTTACCTCTCTTTAGTCCCTTGACATTAGACATGTATTTTGAAATATATGTAGAATATAAAACAAAGTATATCATAAAATTATTAAACCGAAATGAAACTTATTATTGAATTAGAAATATATCAAATGAGATGAGATTTGTTTTGATTTATCTTGACATTTCAGCCAAGCCAGATCCTGTGGTCAATGTCCAATTCAAAGTCAGTGAAAACGCCATCTTGGTTAGCTGGACGCCAGGTTTCAACGGAGGCCAAGAGCAGAGCTTCATAACAGAGTACTGGAAAACTCTAGGTGGAAACGAACGGTGGAAAATACATACCAACGCATCGATGTGTACAATAATCAATTTAGAGCCATATACGACTTACAGTATTCGGGTCATCAGTTTCAATCATCGTGGAAACAGTAGCAGTGAGGAGTATGATGTGATAACGATGGGTAGGTTGAGTCAGTTATCTACAGAGTAAAAGTTTGACTCTTTCAATGGAAATTCCTAATCTTAGACAAATTTAATGAATACAAAGATAAGTGACTGCATCTACCAATTTTGAAGGTAAACGAGAATCACGAAATATCTTCATAATTAAGCCAGCACATGTTGCGTCGTCTTTTGCAATATCTGTTCAACACTTCATTCTACGATACTAAAATGGTTAACATTTTATCCTGCAATTGTGAGCAGAGTGTGTGAAGTCTATAACTGGTAGTACAAAACGTTTCAACAGACGTTTGTTCGTGTTTGAATGGCGGATTGTAAGCTTCGGAAGATTGAATCATCACTGCCATCATTATGCAAATTAGCAAGGGAAAACGCCAAACTTATCTAGATCAGATATGAGGATTGTTTCGTTTTCTTCGACTTTCTTTGCTTTTACATTTGCATTCGTCAAAGGCAAGAGTCAAACAATACAGAGACTGTCTACGAGCACATATACAGCTTGCTTCTACCTCTATGCCAATACGAAGTCCTCATTATCCGTTCATCTGATAAGGTTTTTTCTTCGTTTTTCAACCTTTTCAGCTTCACGGACGTCAACCGTCATGACCAGTCCAAGTAGTGCTGCTAGCCCCGTCATCACACATATTATAGCAGTTGCAGTTATTCTGCCAGTGATACTAGTAATCGTGGTAACAGTGGTACTGTTTATCAGAAAAAGTAAATACCATGCTGTCAAACGTGTCTTGCTATTATTAAAAACATTGTATTGTGCGCTGTTGATCTTAAGCCTAAACTAACCCATTATCCTCTCACCCTAAAGCTAGTGTAAATACTTTGTCGAATTCCGTGATGGTGAGTTTCTTACTGTTCGAACCTTGTTGTAATGTGTATGGGTAGGTAGTTGGCTGAATGTTTGATTTTTATAACCGGCCCTATGTATTCCTTAAGTGGCCATCCGTCAGGATCCAGGTGTAGCCAAAAGTAAACGTTTAACCAAAGGATGACTTTTAAACGATTGTAAAATATGTACAGGTTGATATTTTGTGTAAGTCGAGTTTCAATCTGGATTTAATCAATCGGCGTCGTTCAACTATCTCTACTTTGAATAGCTTACGTGCAACTTTAACATAGATTTACAGCACCCGAAACAAAATATACATCATGTCTACAGTCTGGGGACAATACATCGTCATGCCAACGCTTAATCAGAGCGAAAACACATGACGAAAGGTTTCAGGAAACGAAAACAACAAAGTTGGGACGATAATGTTATCGAAACTTTGAAGAGTTTGCGATGCCCTCTGAACTTTCAGACAACTTTGTGTGTCAGACATAGTAAGTTATCTTCCAACTCAGTTTATTATCTGTAAGCTTACGGCAACCTCTGTGAAAGGGGTTTATCTATTTATTTTTGTCTGGAACCTTTCCGTAGTCTTGTAGGATTCCCCTCAACCTTGCATCTAGCGGTGTGCCCTCACTTTCTGTCAAAGCCATAAATCTGCTTACAGGACTGACAGGCCTCTAGTCTGCAAATATTAGGTTGATGGCGTCTTCATGAAGGCGATCATGTCAAGATTCCGTTCTGTTGAATCGGGAACAAAAATAACACTTCAGACCTCACTACCACTCATGAATGAAGCTAAACGCGTCCCTAAGTTCTGTGGGAGTACCTACATGCTCATGTAGTGCATCATATTATGGCACACAAATCAGTCTTCTGGATAGGGATCCCATATGCGCTGAGTTAATTGCGCTGCCTGATTTAATCAGGTAGAGTCGTTGCACATTATCAGGGGTCCTACAGGGGACCGCTTGTGTGCAGTAACACAACTGCGATTGTTCTCGTTTTTAGACTACGGTGAGTCTACAGCAAAATGGGAATGGTGTCTGTCTGGCTTTCTGTTTGTTTGTTTAAGCATAGGTTTATACATACATACATACATACATACATACATACATACATACATACATACATACATACATACATACATACATACATACATACATACATACATACATACATACATACAGACATACAGACATACAGACATATGTCGATCTGACCGTTAGTCTCTTTGTACATGTGTGTTTTATCTATAAATGCGTGTTAAGCTTATGTGTGCATGTTTGCATGCCTGCTTGCGTACATACGTATAAATACGCACATCACTACAGATATACATACATGGCTACGTGTTCAAACTATGTTAAAGTGGCGTCTGAATCAAACAGATCACTGCCTTTGGGTATAATATAATACTTAGATATATTTCCTGATATTTCTCTTCGTTCTAGCGAAGGAAAATAACAGTGACGTGTACTACTCGTGTTAACACCGTCATTACGTCATGAGTATTTTCCTAGCAGAATGAAGAAAAATATCAGGGAATAATATACTTATCACATGCACAAGTCAAGAATGCGTTATTTTTCGCAATACAATTTTTTCTTTAACGGTTCCGTGTATAAACTTCTGAATTACTTTTGAAATAATATCAGTATGCAAGTTGACAATCATTTCAGAATCTAATCGTGGGTCGCGAGTATGGGAGGGACAGTACTCACAAGCAGTCGTGTACCTGGCAAATGCCAGGGCAAATTTTAATGGTAGCAGAGACCGAAAAATTAACCCCACACAAAGTTAAGATATATTTGGGGAACAAACAGCGACAAATTCTCAACGGCACGGATTATGTCACGTCGGTCCAACTGCCATCGTTGCGCTCTAAAGGAACCGACAGTAATGTGACCAGCTTGGAGTTTGTTTCCTAATGAGTTATTCGTGTAATTCCTTTGGAATAAAGCTTATGCATCTTGTGGTTTCATTGTTGGGATTATTAATAGTGCGGTCTATGAAAATTTTGATTTCACGACATGACCTTTGGTAACTTAATATGCGGCCCAGACGCAGCACTCGACCCGCATTGTTGTGATGGAAACTGAACATCTACGCTGCACAGACAAGGAGCTACGGCATGAACGTTAGGGTAGCAGGATTTAGATGTAAGAATGTGAACCTTCATGTTTGCGACAAAACTTAAACATAATGACTCAAAAATTTTCCAAATGGATATATTTTGTCAGACTCTCATGATTATAAGCGACTATTGGGAAATTTTAACATCATACACCAATTTCGAAATCCAGGCCGTCATGTTGTTTTGTTTACTTTGACGAGCACATCGAAAATCTAAGCAAAAAAAGAGCCGACATAGACGCAGGTTTTCGTGACGTAGAACGACCACAGTATAACTCCTGGTATTTTTTGTTCAGAAACTTGGCTTGTGCGTGTGATAAAAGCGTTGTTTCATTTCAGAAAGTGTGTCGATGATTCGATTTTTTCCTGTGTTTACGGCATGTAAATGCCATTTATTTAGATAAGACATGATATAAGACGATGCTGGTGTTAAGCATTAATACTGCCTGACAAAATTTTTTACAAGTCTGATATCAACGTCTGATACAGTGTCTAGTCGCTGTGTACAACATTATCTGCTCGTACATGCGTCATTGCACTTGTTTGTTATCTCTAATATCTCCCAAATCTTTGGTTCTCTTCTTTGCTAATTTATTACATCTATTTGTTGATTTTTCCTTCAGATAACTTTAATTACTCTTTTTGTCAGTCCGTCTGTATGTAAACTTGATTCTCATTTTCTCATCTTTCTATCTCTGTTTTTTTCTGTCTCTAAGTGTCTGCCTTTCTGCCATGTTTTTGCCTCTGTCTGTCTCCATGTCTCACGATCTATCTCTTTGCCTCTCCGTCACTCACAGCTTTAAAACGCAAAAGTCATTACGAAGAAATCAAGGCTGTCGTTGCAACAGGTATATAAACAACTGCACCCATTTTGGTCAATTTTTCTATAAATTACATCATTACATTAGTGAAGCAAAAGGAACTAATAGCTGGTAATCTATATATTATCATGATTATTTTAAAGATACCACGAATGAATATACTAACATTTAATATTTACTTTTGGAAGATAGAAGTATCTAACTATTTAAACAGTGTTTTCCTTTATCATGAATTCACTCTGGTTCATTGTATTCATTTGATTTCATTTCGAGCAGAAAGACAAAATGTGCCCGTCGAAGAAGTACCAATGGTTGCAACTCACGAGTATGAAGATGTTGAATCGACACACACACTGACTTATCAGGTTGTAAATACTTGATCTCGGCGTTTCTATTGCTTTTGTTTGTTTGTTTCGTTGATTTAGATAAGTGTTTCTTTTGCGATAAAACTAACTCGAGCGCATTTCATAGAAAGGTGGCCGATAAGACAGTATACACAATCGGTGCATTCTATTATGCCGAGTAACTTGGAGTAATATTACGTAACCAAAATCTGTCGTTTCATTATTACGATATTGTGCATGGTAGTACCAGTGAACTGATGTATATTTCTGGAGATCCATAATATTAAGTATTCAAAGACGACATATGCTGTTTTGATATTCATGGCTTATCGGCTTTCTGTTCCTTAAAATTGTGTTCTTCACCATGCATTTCTTGAAAACTCTAAATCTAACAGAAAGCCGTATAAGATAATTCACCGTTACGCTGTTCAGAAATGTCATGTCATCTATTTCAGTCACATTTTGGCATCTCATTTTCCGTCACGTGATCATCATGCCACAGTCACATGTGGGCTGTTTTATGATTGGCTGTCTATGATACACACACTGATATTGCCTGTATATGTCAGACGAGAAAGGACCTTAAATCTTATTTATTATTGTATAATCTTTCATAGATTGCTTGTCCATGATAAGATCCAGATGTTCATAAAAAGATTCTTCGTAGACGATGGAGAAGAGATAAATTATTGAACAGAACAGCTCATGAATATGTAAATTAGAACAAGGTCACTGGCACGTGTGTCCTATTTGTAGTATTCTTTTAACATTTCTCTGATGGTTTTATGTTTGCAAGAGCTCATTTAAACGCCCCCCCCCCAAAAAAAAAACAAAAAAACAAACAAAAACAAAAAAAACAATAACGAGTGATTTTTTCGACATTTATCCAAAACATTGCCTTAGATACATCTGAGATCAAAGAATGGTTTAGGAAACACAAATTAAGGGAGAAAGCATTCGAAACCTATTTGAGGAATTCGACACAGGGAAAGACAACTTTCCTTTTCATGTTACTTGCTTTTCTGACGTTTACATTAGATATTTTCTTTATCGACTGTTCCAGCCATCGAATATTGGCAATATCACAGAGTATGAATCTGCCGTGGTTTTTAAGTCTACATTACTCCCACTGCACGATAGAAGCAATGAGAGTGCCCAGCCAGAATTTGTACCCGAAGACCCGTACATGAAATGTGGTGAGCATGCGTTTGAAGTGAACAACAACCAGACGTGGCTGAAGAAGATTATACACTCTGGAACGTTCTATGATGTCCACAAGGCTGACGCCTGGTTCATCGCTGGACAGGATGGAGTGACACCAGTCGTCATCAAAAAAGCTAAAGGTAAAATATCAGTTTTTGACTCTTTTTGAGTTGTAACGATTCAATAGGGATTGTCAATAATATGTCCGTCTGTGCTACGATACAGATTTAACCAATATCGAGCACTAAGGACGAGAGACTGACGCTATAACTGAGGTATTGATTTTCGAGTATGAAGTTATTAATCAGTAAAAGACAATCATAGAATAATAAATAAATCCGATTTGGATAACGATGAAAATAAGAAAGTTCTGATTTGTCTCCTTGCATTGTGTCGGCAGACATGGCGGATATGAACTCAGAAAGCAATCTGAAGTCAGAAATAGAGATGATGAAATCCATTTCTGGAAATGCAAACGTCGTCGAGCTTCTTGCAACATGTACAAAACCAGGTAAGGCAATCTTGTCAAAGAGGTCAGACTTTGTTCTGAAAAAGAAAATGGCAAGGCGAATAATAATATTAGAAACAGGTAGGCAGGCGGGGAGACATCATGACAGCGTCTGGACTGTTAACAGAGACGCATTAATACATTGAAATTGAGTGGTTTTTCAATTAGGGTGTCTGCAGTTTACAAATATAATGAATGTGGTGGCTTGGGACGACAACGTACGGATGTAATAAATTTACCAGTATGGGCCATTTAATTACACAGAGGGTTGACAGGTGTAATTACACTTATCATTGATAAGGATTGACATATATCATATATATTGCACATCTTCTCTTGTCAACAGGCAACCCTACCTACCTGATAATGGAGTTTGCCAACTACGGTGATCTTAAGACATTCTTGGTCTTCAATCGTAAACGAATGACGTCAGTGAATGATCATCACAAACAGTTCCTTAGCTTTGTAATCGACGTTGCCAAGGGAATGAGACATCTTGCTGAACAAAATGTAAGTTGACGTCAATATATATCAGCCTATGATTCGAAGAGTGGCTACACTCTGTCTGATTGGTTGTTTTGAAATTCTTCTACAAAAACAATGAAATTAAGTCCACATATTGAATGAATTGTTTATTCAACCAGATAAACGGACAATTACAAGAAAAATATTACAGTCACTTTGAAAGTATGACTTTATCTGGTTTGGACTATAGAAATAGTCCATAAGGACTAGTCGAGTCCATGGCCCACTACTCAGCTAAAAACTGCAAACGATGATGCCATAAAGGGCTCAAGTAAGACAAAAATACATATCGGAGATAAAGAGGAAATAAAATACATTAGATACATAAACAACTCAAGAAAAAAGATACATATTGTTATATGTTCATTAAGTAGTTTCTTAATTCTACTTTGAACCTTTGTCTACATGTTATTTGCTTAAATGAAAAAGGTAGAGAATTCCAATGTTTAATTGCTGCATACTTAATGTTGTGTTGTGTGACTGTTAGCCTTGTTTTAGGAATACAATAATTGCTATGCTCTGCTGATCGTGTAGAGTACCCATGGCGAGGAAGTTCAAAACAATTGTTAATAGTGATTGGAAAACCGTTATTTTTGAAATCAAAAACAAAAAGGCAAGAACAGTAATTACTTAATTTAAAAATATGAAGGATGTTTAGTTGTCGAAAGAGGGGATTTGAGTGGGCATGAAAATCAGAAAAAGTAATCAAACGGACAATTTTTTTTGTAGGCGGTAAATAGGTTCAAGGAAAGTAGTGTAAGTATTTCCCCATATTTCTAAGCAGTACGTTAAGTGTGGTAGAATGAAGGTATTGTAGAGTTGAAGTAGGATAAACTTTGGAACGAAATGTCGAAGACGTGAGATAATTCCAACTTTGGGGGTTATTTTATTTATCACATTCTTAATGTGTGGTTTCCAGGAAAGGGAACAGTCAATTGTTACACCAAGATAACTAGCTGATGAAACTTCCTTAATCTGTTGATTTCGAAGGTATAAATTACCGTGTAAAGTTACACGTTTTTGACGTGTTTTAACTACCATGTAATTAGTTTTTTCTGCATTAACAGTTAATTTGTTCGCAGTCATTGACTTTATGAAATTCATTATTTATATGGTTGAGATGTAGTGTTTGAGAGTCTAAAGATTTAAAAACATTTGTGTCATCAGCAAAAAGTCTGAAATTAAAGTAGCTAGTAGAGTTATTGATGTCATTGATATATATCAAAAAAAGAGTTGGCCCTAGAATGGAAACCTGTGGAACTCCACATGTAATTTGACGTGGTCTGACGCTTTTCCATCTATTACAACTGAATGCTTGCGATTTTCAAAGTAATTTCTAAACCAAAGTAGTGGGTGATCTCTTATTCCATAAAATTCGAGTTTTTGTAAAAGTATATCATGGTTGATAGTGTCAAATGCCGTTTTAAGATCGACAAATATACCAACAGTTGTGCAACCATTATCCATTTGATCTGTTAATTCTGCAATAATATCTGCCAGGGCAAGTTTAGTGCTATATTTCTTTCTAAAGCCATATTGAGTTTGTGAGAGAATGTTATGTTTTTCGAGGAAGGAGATAAGCTGCTTATTTACAAGTGTTTCAAAAATTTTGCTAAAGAAAGGTAAAACTGAAATCGGTCTGTAGTTCCCAACATCAAAAGGAGACCCCTTTTTATAAAGAGCTGTAATTTTGGCAAATTTAAGTGCATCTGGAAAGTAACCATGAGCTAAAGAAAGGTTGATAATATGTGCTAGGGGACTGGAAATATAATCAGCAGCATCCTTGACTAATAAAGGGTGAATATAATCATGACCGGTGGCCTTTTTTGGATCTATGGAGCGTAATTCATTAACAACGTCACTTGCAACAACACGATGAAAGAAAAAGGACCTATTGTGGTTTCTCCTAAGATATTGCTTAAAGTTGACATTGGCTGTAATTTGTGACGCCAAATTGGGACCAACATTTGTAAAATAATTACAGAAAACGTAAGCAATTTTTGTGCTGTCAGTCACTTCTTCATTATCAACCTTTAACTTATTTGGTGTTAAACTATTTCTAACGTTACTATTTAAGATTTCGTTTATAACTTGCCATGTTTTCCCAGAGTTACCATGAGCATTGTTGAACTTATCACAAAAGTACCGTTTCTTTGCATGTTTTAAGACTTTCGTCAAAATATTCCTATAATTCTTATAATATTGATTTATATGAGTGTTCTTTGGCGCTTTTTTCCTCTTTGAATATAAAGAATATTTTTTTCTTATTTGAAATAAGAATGCCCCTTGTCAACCATGGTTTATGTATTGTTGATTTACGGCAATTACTCATGTTATCTGGAAGGTGCTTTGACGCTACACTGTAATATTTTTCGTAGAAAAGGTCATAAGCCGTATTCGGGTCATGACTCTAATAAATCGGTTGCCAGGTGACATTTCCCAATTCATTCAAGAAAGATTCGCAATTGTACCGAGTAAAATCAAACTTAATGTGTGATTTAAACTGTTTAAAAACATATCTCAAGTTATTCACAATTACAAAGGTTGACAAGTGATCAGTAATATCTGTGTCGATGCATCCACAATCTAAAAAGTGGTCTGTGATGTTTGTGATCACATGATCTATTGTAGTACTTGAAAAGTCATTGACATGAGTGGGAGTATTAATAATTTGTTCAAAGTTATACGACTTTAACAGAGTTAAATAAGATGTGGCGGCATTTCAAGTCGACATAACATCAATATTGAAATCGCCAACTATAATACACTTTTGGATAAAAGCTCCCGAGACGTTGCACATTAGCTCTTATTGTGGGGATTCTTTTTGTTCAACCCGTTCATTCGGTGTTGTTTTTGATTGATTTAAATGATTATATTTTCATTTCAATGGTGGAACAACGTCAACGAATGTAATCACTTATTAGGTTCTTCATAGATGTCTGTGTGCAAAACATGTCTTGGTCTTCAAGAAAGATGATGCCGCTGATTGGATGTGTAAGATATCGAATTTCGGCTATGCAAGAAACATCGATGAACCAGGAAAATATGCAGAAATGGAGGTAACGCAGCAAAGCAATGGTGACAAATTCTGTTTTGGGTTTTTCATCTGTTTATGACGCAAGCATACTTACTGAACATATCAAGTAACGACTGCAATCTATTATGATGAAATTGTAAACTTATGCCAATAACTATTGGATGCCAAAAGCTCTATGTGGGTGTAATTTTATTTTGAAGATATTGATAATTGACCCAATTCTATTCGTCAATTTATCTCGGCTTCATATCGCTCTCTCATCCCCTTTGTACGTTTAAATAACTTCTTATTACAGAGGAAATCGGACTACCGCTGGACTGCCTCAGAGGTGCTGATGAACGAGCAATTCAGTTTAGCAAGTGACGTATGGTCCTATGGCGTCTTGATGTGGGAAATCTTCACAGTCGGTGAGGAGTCTTTCAATGACTCGTGCTTACATGTCGGTAGTGATAATTTCTTGAAAAAAGAGTGATACAATTTGAAGTTCTGTTGAACACTTAGTCCTGAGCCTTCGTTACTATTTTTATATCTCATGTAAAGTATAACATATGCTAACAGAGACAAAAACTTTATCTTTTCGATTTTTTTGGTATCAGGAAGGTAAAATACTCGAACGACTGTGAACCTGACAAGATATCGTTTGAAAATTTTGAGAACATTGTAAGTTTGGCAGGATTTATGCTGTCATACATTTCACTTGTTTGGTAACTATGGAGTGACGTTATCAGTCAGTTCAAATCACTACGGCCCAAAAGTATGCCTCAGTGTACGGTATTCCGCGAAGCATTATTTCTATGGAACAGCGCTTTCAGCCGGTCGCTATTGACAACGGCGAACATTGTATCAATTTATTTTCAATAGATTATCGATCGAAAATCTGTTTGGGTGCCGCTCGTGCCGGGCGCTCGTGTGTTGAGGTCACGTCAAAAACATTTCCACAATTACCCGTATATTGACTAATACACTTTAACATCAAGGTATCCGTTGGTTTCCTGTACTGAAAGTATATCGACGACACTTTTTTCAGTTTTGGTGATAGTTTTACGTACTTTTCAGCACATTTTGGCGCACTTCGGCGTAGTTTGGCGCCATTGTGAACGGGGAACTACACGCGAGTGAGTGAGACAACAATGTAACAATTTCAGACAAAAGAATATCGATCGATAACGTTCACTGCACGATTACAGTGGAGACTCTACGCCCGTTCGCCTCTGTTCTTTGTTATTTTTGCAGTTTACTGGAATTTTCATAGTTGATATTCGCCAAAATTTGGTGTAAATTACAACAACCTGACAGGTATTTGGTCTGTACAATTTAAGAGACGCTAACCGATTAAAATGCGTCAATATAAGACCCTGATTCTGCTTATGCAAACGCTGTAAGATCGCCATTTTATTGAGGGCAAGAGCAAAAATTCAGCGATCGAAAAAATAAACTGCAACTAAAACATGTTTCTTCGAGAAATTCAAAAAACTAAAACGACAGGAATTTTGTATATAAATCAAAGAAACACTGTGCCATTTTTCACTATCATTTGTTCAGAATTGAGAAATTTGAACGAGCGAGAGTTGTACGGTCTGTTCAGTACATTAAACGCCATTGTTTTCTATGGGAAATCGAGCTGATTAGACACATCGTAAAATGAAAAATACATCTGAAAAAAACCGTTGGTTTAACTTTTTCATTTCGCTGTTATTTTTTATAATATTTGGTGTGACCCCGGGGGGGTAACTCCCATAGATGGCTATACGGGGAGGGTCCGCGCGAAAGGGGTCGTTTTTTTGCACTGTTTGGTATCAGAAAGGGTATACTTTTCACGAGGTGTTGGTATGAGAAAGGGTCCGGTTTTAAACACAAACTGACATTTGTTAAAAAATCATGCTGTCAACACTGGAAACCCATGTATCCACATCCCAGATCTACCATCAATATTTCCGATCTGTCGGTTTGACTGTTGGTACCCCTGGTACGCAAGGCGGGTGAGTCGTATGTGTATACGTATGGTATTGTATGTTGGCGGGGTAGCGTGAGTTGTTATGCGGGTCAAAGGTCAACCCCACGCTATCCCGCCAAGAGAAAGCTGCGTTTCGACAATTAGGTATCAGAAAGGGTAGGTTTTTTCGCTCAAAACTGGTATCACAACAGTTTGGGTTTCCATGTTCGTGCGGAGCCCCCCCGTACTATTAGCCATGGAGTTACCCCCCCGGGGGTGTGACAGATATCATGAAGGGTAACTAGAACTCTATGGTTTTATTTTTTTGAGTTTCCTTCTTATTTTTATGAAATGACGAGTTGAAGATCGTTTTGCTGTTGACTGTGTTTTTACG
>LD358558.1:0-21974 GCA_001465055.1 Ptychodera flava | reverse complement strand
ATTGGCCCTTCTCACTCGCTTGCCACGACTGAAAGAGGCTACACATGTGCTGCAGCAAACAATAAGGCGTTCAGTTAGGGTAATGACGTCATCGAAATTTCCCAAAGTCCAGGCAATACATGAAAGCATGCTAGTTTCTGTACTTAAAGTATGTACACCATGTTGTCACCTAGCACTCTGTGTTGTAATTTATTATCACAGATTGACTTCAGTGTGCAAGGGTATGATTGGCTCAACGATGCTATTTAGATGTTTGGTCATGAAGAGTGGCTAGCTGTCAATGAACACTGATCGTGGCTACAACTTAAGTCACGCTTACTGAGTGGACGGACTTCGGGTCATGCTTACTGCGTGGACGGACTCCGGGTCATGCTTACTGCGTGGACGTACTTCGGGTCATGCTTACTGCGTGGACGGACTTCGGGTCACGCTTACTGCGTGGACGGACTCCGGGTCAAGCAAATAAACAAGACGCGACTTGTTTAAATTAAGGTAGACCCGCTCTAAATCACCTCTGTTGTCATCGTGTCAAGGCAGTCAAATCCAATTGAACTCAACTCTAATTTATTCTTTCATATTGTACTGCAACACGAAAGTTATGCTAATTGAGTTTCTTGTCAGTACGATGAAACGACGCTGATGGCGCTAGTCTCAGTGGGATATGACATTAATGAAACATTCCTTGCACACTAGGTAAGCTGTCTGTTCAATTAAACAATTTGTCTTCACAAAAGTCAAAGTAATGAAATTGAATGCCTATTTTTTTTTTCTAAATTTCAAAATTGCGTTGTATATTTTATTCATACTAAACATATGTAATTTGTTTCCTTTCTTTTCAAAATACGTTTCTATATATTTGTGTCAATTTTAAACTGACTTCACAAAAAATCCGAGATCATAAAGTATCTTCACCCTACCAAACAAACACCAATAACTTTAAAAATTAATAATAGGATCGTGAACGGCCTTAAGTACACACTAACTTATAAAAACTGTGACAGGGGAAATATTTCGAAGAGGGCTTTTCCATATGACGGGTATTGCGTCATCGTCTTGCTGTAGAAATAATTGACCGAAGCTCTAAACGTGTCTACAAATGAAGACTTGTACAGATCACACAATTTACTCTGTTTCTTAAAAGTTCCTTTACCAGTCTTGTTCCAGAGTCAAGTTATATTGTTTACACTCAAGTTTAATACTTCAGTGATCTATTAAAGATCATAATCAATAAGGCTCTTCAGGGGCTTTTCTTGGACTTTGGCTGAAATAAAAACCATCATTGACCGACACACAATGTTCATTTTACACATAGAATACATATTCCGCTGGATTAAAGATAATCAAGCAATGGACGAAAGCAAACTTTGCACGACATAATGTAGAGGGTGACACCAAGTACATCATGGAGGCCACAGGCAAAGTTTGCTTGAATCAATTATTGGACGGGAGTACGTGGTATATTATTGCTATTATTCTATACTTTTGGCGATGCCGGTGAATTCGTAGATGTAAAAAACATCATGGGCCACAATGCTGGATAATTGCATATAATCCTCAAGGTAGGTCGTGTATACCACACTAGTTCTGAGCCCATAAGCTTGCACGGCTATGTTTCTTCAATAAAGTGACAGTTCACTGTTCATAGTAGCTAGGTTTTGGATAAAGACATTTTAAGATACTCCTCTTCGTCACAGGTGCCGACAGCCTCGTACTAGCCAGCGTTCGCCAAGCTCGCTGAGCTGAGGCCGACTACCTAGTGCTGCAGCGCACTTTGTGTTACGGCGCCAGTGGTGGCCCTAGACACAAGTAGACGGCAGCCAGAGCGCGTGCAACGCTGATGCTATCGAACAGTGTGATATGTTTTATCCCAAACGAAAATATATGGACGTTTTTTTATTATATTATTAGTAGTTTTATAACTTTTTTGCTCTCAAATCTTGCCCAAAATAAAAAAAAAAACTATCAAAGCCGGGCCTTGACGTACATGACGCAGTCACAAGAATCATAGGATTGCAACGGCAGCGACCATGCCGTTAAGAATTTTAAGTTTATCGTGCTGCAGTCTGACGCACGTGTATCAGTGAGCCGCATCTAGAAGCCAGAAGGGGACGAGACTAGCAATTGAAATATTAGCTCCACTCTCACAATTACATTATTTGGTCATGTTCTCTCAACAAGAGTTGTCGTGTTGTGGTACAACAAAGCGTGATAAGAAATATTTAAACATTACCAAGAATTACGTTGCGAAAAGGTACGTTGCTGACGTCAGCTTGTAGTAGACTTCGAATAGAGTCCATGATTTATTAGTTAGCCATAGCTACCTTATCGAACAGTTTAAGTATTTACAGTCTGGTGGATTTTCTCTGAGTCATGTGCTGTCCACCATGCGGTACTTAACGGTAACGAATAGCTAGTCTTCTACACACAAAGACAGCCGTTCAAAGTTTGTAAAGAACAGGTAAGATCTTTCAGTCTCTTATGAGCAGAAAATTTTAACTTAAAATTTGTGAACAATTACTGCAATACGGTACCGTGTGACTTTATACCTAGTGCAGTTATCGATGCGAAATGAACCGGACGTAGACGTACAATCTCAAGCAGGGTATCACAAAGAGTGAATCCGAAACCAGTTCTAAAATACTCTTCGATTTATTAAACTCTTACAGGGATTTACCTGTGAATCGATGAGATACGACTATTTAACCAATTCAGACAATGACATGATTTTAAAAGATAGGTATGCAACGGCGGTGAGTTACGGTCTGTATTTTTGTAGTACTTGCATGTAAATACATCACAGTGACACAATGCTTCGTTGTATGGATAACATGGTTTAAGATAGACTTTGAAACTATTCGTCCCCAAATAGCTGTTCATCAACAACACAACGTGGGCGTTTGACTCGTGACCTGAGAAGGAAATCCACATTAAAACCAGAGACTAAACCACTCGTCAACATTTCAGACAACACCTACGCGTAGGATAACGAAGTCTCAACAGGTTGTCGATGAATTCTTTTTCAATGAATTTCTCTGTCCTCTAACAGGTAGTTTTCAAAATTGTGTTCTCTGTTTTCTGCATAATTTTGTTGTCAGATGAAGCAGCTTTAATACTTACAAACTATTTCCTTCGCCGCCATGTTTGTTATTCAATGCGAATCGCAGAGTACAAAGTTCTAACTTGATAAGGTTATCAAGCATGACTCCAGAATCAAAACACTGGTCCCTCAGCCTGAACATAACAGCTTATTTAAAAACAAGTATTGTATGACAGCTATACCAGCAATCTTGGCAACAACATACAAGGAGTCCTGCTGATAACCCAATTTCATTTACTAGCCAGCCTCATAGGGAGGCATAGTTACTGAAAATGGCCGGTGCTCATATTGTTATCAACGCAAACGGCTTTTCTTCGTTAACGAACTGCAAATTTCCGTTCTAGATTGCTTTATAGCAAACACAGTGGCTACATCTCTGGGTGTATGTGTATCTGAAAGTCTCGCCAATAAGTGTTTCACTTGAGTGAAAACATAGTTTGGTTTCTTTCAGAAGGATTACTGTACAAATGTCGTAAAACAATGATAGTGCTCGACAAAATGGTGACCTTACACAACATTCCACTCTTCTTCGTTTCATACAATGTGCACAGGCAGACGATGAAGTTTAGTGTCGCTCTTATCGTTGTTTGCGTGTATGCTGTACGTACTGAAGGTGAGTATCAAATATAAATGTCATTTATTACCCTCCGATATGTATGTATGTATGTATGTATGTATGTATGTATGTATGTATGTATGTATGTATGTATGTATGTATGTATGTATGTATGGATGTGTGGATGTGTGGATGTGTGTAGGTAGATAGGAAGGAAGGTAGATAGGTAGGTAGGTGGTGGGTAGGTAGGTGGTGGGTAGGTAGGGAGGTAGGTAGGTAGGCCATTCAGTGTTCCAGCTTATGTTATAAGTGAAACATTATGCCTTTTATACTATCAAAGTGAAATATAACTAATCATTGATAATTTATTACTGCATCAAAGGAAAGCGACCAGAGTGTGCTTTTGTGTCTGGCTTCAATGAGAATAATGAAACATTGCCAGGTGAAACAATTATCCTCTTGTGCAAGACCACTTCGGTTCAGCAATCGACTTTAACGTGGACTGAGAATGGAATAGACACTCTTGAGACAGGAAAAGTTGTTCTGCAATATGAGAGAGTAATACAGATAGATGATGTTGGAATATCATTTAATTGTAAGGAGACTTCAGGAGCAACATCAACGACTTGTGAAACCAGTATAAGACCTATTATATTATGTAAGTATTTCGGATCACCTAGTGAACGCTGTGAGTACAACGACATTGAAGAATATCAGTCTTTTACTTTCGATGTCAGCGTATCTATATATCATTAAAATGCCGTTGGATATTTTTCAAATTACAACTCTTAAAATGCTACAAAAACTCAAACTGAGTACATAATGACAATGCGTAATTTTCTATTATGATATTGAGATTTATCAACAATAAATTAATATTTTTGGGAGTCTTACTGTCATCGACTTTATGTAGATAATGATCAATAGTGATCTGTGATCTAGCATTTATTGTATTATTGCTGTACCTTAAAGCGGACGAAATAGAGAGATGTTGGTTGGCAAAAAATGGAGATTACCAAAATACTATCTCACAGACAATTGCCATTATTTTATTACAAAATTTCTGTGAATAAGTACCAATCGTTTTTAGTGTCATATTTCAAAAACGTTCATCTCTAATTTTCAGTTCCTCCTAGGAGTGTCAGTTTAGCCATCAGTTCTGATGTGAATGTTGGCGATGTTGCCACGTTGACATGCAAAACGAGTAGGAGTAACCCAGCTTCCATGATATCATGGTACAAAGATAATATTAACATTTATTACACTGATCAAAGCATCAAAATTGGAGAACCCAACCACGAAGGCAACCAGTACGAGGGTTACACAACGACACAACAGATTCTCATCACGACAAAAGAAGAGGATAAGCTGGCCACATTTCATTGTTCAGCGGAGGCGTTGGGATTTCCTAAGACGGTATACTCTGATCACAAAACCATCGATTTCTTTGTTAGCACACCGCATTTTGGTGAGTGACATAACTATTATTACGCAATCTTCCATCCAGCAAATAATATCAATCTGACCTAATGCCGTTATTGGCTAGAGCTAAAATAGACAGCTTTCACTGATGATGAGAACTTAACGATCAAATGGATATATTAGGGCATAGGTTTGTATAACATCATTATCAACATTCTACTTACATGTGCTGGTGACGATGTGGTAACAGCATCGACTGCAAACTCAACAATAGGACCCATTGTAAACGGTAAGTTAAACCGTTTAGTCTTGCAAGTCAGACCGTTAAACAGCCGATTATGCGGAAAGTAAAGTAGATTACAAGGAACAGCCTTTGGTAAAGGGAAATGAAAGTCACTTATAGTTTTCGAAAGTAACAATCTAACTATCCATAGGCAGATGTTATGAAGTGTCAACATCAAAGGACTGAAGTAAATTCTTGACAAAGACACAATGTATGCTTTGTCAGATTTCAACGTGACTGCACGGCGACGAAAACATAACTCGGTTATCAAAGGGTTGCACATGATACAGCATGATGCCATGCAGTTCACGTCAACAGTTGAGATGTTTTAATTGATCGAGTAGGGCCAAGTAATTGAAAAATTACTACTCGACGTATGGGACATTTTCAATGCGTGTAATAATGACATACAGATATTCACTGTCATTAACGAAAAAACAAACACTTTTGTAATGAGACAAGTAAATAATATTGTCGAAGTACGACAGACAGGGTAAAAGTCGATTCATTTAAGCAGCCACGAAACACATCTAACTAACTTGAGACATCTTTTTATCAGAAATTAGAATTACCGGATTCTCCAAATTTTCACCGCTCTAAACAACCAGTAGACCACTGTGTACTGCGTGATATCTTAACAATTAACCAATATGTACATTCAATTTTAACAATTCAGAGAGGAGTAGTCGATCTGACAAAATATATGAACTTCATCCATTATTAAGTTGTACAAATAAAGAATCTAGCAGGGTCAACTCATGACAGTATGACTGAGTATCATTTAGGGAGGTACACAAGGCGTAACCGAACTGACGATTCAAAATTTCAAAATTGTCGCCGAATACGGACATCTTTGGTAAAGTCAGACAATCTTGCAATTTTAGTATTTACGGTCACTTTTGCAATAATTTTACAAACTCTGTCCACAGCAACTCTTCCAACCAGCAGCGACCTCGTAGAAAATGAACATTCAACAGAAGCAACAATCACATCAACAAAAGGATATGCTGATAAAGGTAATACGGATAAATTACACAGTTAAATAGTCAATACAGAATGGAATTCAGTGCACACGTGTTCTTGATTTATTGACGTGTCTATAAGTACAGGTCGACGAGAGTTCAGGCTGTGATGCTAAATAAATATATATATATATATATATATATATATATATATATATATATATATATATATATATATATGTGTATGTATAATTATATAATAATATTGGGTTCTTATATAGCGCACATATCCACAAGTACATGTGCTCAAGGCGCTTTACAATTACTATTACCCCTGGTCATTGGACCTAATATGATACCTCTCAACTCCCTGGGGAGCAAACTACAGCTCACACGTGCAGCCAATAAGCGCAGCAGAGCTAAACACACACATTATCAAGGTCTTGTTGATGAACTCACGGCGTGTGTTGGTGGCATCAAAATCAGTAATGTTTCTTTTAATGTCTTTTGTTTCGCTGATGACATAATGTTAGCTAGTCTAACCAGCACAGGTCTTCAAAATATGATTAATACTGCTCAGAGATATATTACAGAACATGGTTTACGCTTTAATCCAAAGAAAACAGATAGCGTTATTTTTGGGGGGTGTAATCTTACTCCTCGTCCATTTTGGTCTCTGGATGGAGTAAGACTTGCTGAATGTGAAAGTGTGAATTATCTAGGTGTTACATTGTCATCTCTTAATACCAATGTACATATTTTGAATAGAATTAATGCATGCAGAAAGGCATTTTATGGTTTTCAAGGTGCCGGCTTCCATAATGGTAATAGTAAATATGATATGCTTGCCTATGTATGGAATGCTGCCATTAGGCCAGTTCTGACGTACGGTATTAACTGTGTACATGTTTCCAAATCTTCTCTGAGTGAGGTTGAAAAGACTCAAGCTACGTTGCTCAAAGCTGGTTTTGGTATTCACAATTTTTTTAGAAGCACTCAGTTCCTAAAAGCGCTCAGTGTCATGACTATTGAAAAATCATTAGAGATAAGTTCTCTTGAACTACTGAAATCAATCTTCGCTGACAATTCACGTGCTCGTTGTTTTTATTTGCATCTTTTGAACATGAATTTTCGAGGTAATCTGAACGGTCACACGGATTTACTCTCACGTGTTAATAAGATTTGTGCAAAACATAATGTTTCTTTCTTTCGTTACATCTTCGATAAACATTATTCAAATTATGTATTAAAAAGTATGAAGACTTTTCCTACACCGTATGGATTAACGGACAGTATACGTCATCTTTTATTGACAAGAGGTGTACATAATAGGCACAGTCTTAACATGTTGCTGATGCCGTTTTAGCTCTGTTCTGCGTTGTTTTGTTGTATTGTATCTTGTTATTTTTGGTATATTATGTATTTTTTCTCTTCTTTTTGAAGGCTAAATAAATAATAATAATATAATATTGCATCTTTTGAACATGAATTTTCGAGGTAATCTGAACGGTCACACGGATTTACTCTCACGTGTTAATAAGATTTGTGCAAAACATAATGTTTCTTTCTTTCGTTACATCTTCGATAAACATTATTCAACCACTGTCCTACCAGGTACCTACTGGGTGGGGAGAAGCTATGAGGAATAAAGTGCCTTGCTCAAGGACACAACACCATAGCCATGCCGGGGCACGAACTCGCCATCCTGTGATCGTGAGTCCACTGCTCTAGCCACTGGCCCATGATATCATATATATATATATATATATATATATATATATATATATATATATATATATATATATATGATATATATATATGATATATATATATATGATATTTATAGTTTCATGAAATTCTAAAATAACAACATAATGACAGTCGAATTTTGTCCATAATTAATATCCACTCTAAATCCACAATCACACGATCTTTCTGTTCTTGCCATAACAGGTTATTATACTCTCCTGATGGTGATTGTCTTGGTTGTCACTTCCGTCGTTGTAACCATTCTTGGTATAATTATCGTATGTTTACTGTGTCGTAACTGCAAGGAACGTAAAACAACAGGTGAGATTCGGTTAGATTCAGATTTTGACGCTTCTTCCTTTCGGAAGTGGTCAGTTTGTTTGTATCAAAGGGTTGATGGATGGATAGAAAGTCACCAGGTGTTTGATATCTCACTTGGAAGTTTAACGTTTTCTTGAGATTGATGGATGAGTAGAAAGTCACCACGTGTTTGATGTTTCACTGGGAAGTTTAAGGTTTTCATAATTAATGCCGGTGGTTGTCGTCAGTTGTTCAGATATTATCATGAGAGCCTGCATATTGTAAACTATGGCTGACAGGATTGGAACCTAGCGAACTGCTACCCAATGAAATCATCCAAGAAGAATTGACTACAGGTATATTTTGTGGACTTTACCGGTAACACATACAGTCCTTCATTTGTCATTCATTGAATCTTACTAGAATCTTGTATCGTTTTGTCAATATTAACATAAAACAAAATAAAACATTTTAAGGATGAGGTGTTTTGATGTAATCTTCAATGTTTCACATTTACGTTTTATATCCGGATTATACACACACTGACAGTGTTTGCTTCATAAGCTTACAGTACATTGCAAAAGGGGGAGAAACGCAGTCCTGTACCGCAATCCTCAATTCTGTTTCTTGACAATCAATACGCTTGACTACAATGGGACTTTGAGTTGGGGTTACCCAGGGTTCATACCTGCCAAAGTAACGCCATTGAATAGGTAAACCACATCCGCCGATGATTTACAGTTTCTCTAGAATCTCGACATACATTGTAATTTCCATAATTATGATTTTCTGCGCTGAGATTGTTGAACTTCAAAATCAAGACGAAAGGGGCGTTCCTTGATATTTGAAATGCCCATGTGAGGGCGCTGTGTTTAAAAAGCAGCCACACGCTTAAAATCTGTAATTGGTTAGATTTTCTCTATTCATGGTAACTGTGGCACAATTGGAACAGGTGACAGTATATCTTTAACTCAAGCAAAATCGTGGCGTCACATTATCAATTTCTTCGATATCAGGTTGTGAAAGGTCTTTCTATTATTACGGTCAAAGTATTCTTTGATGCATCTGTTTATTAGCACGGTTCAATATATGATTGGACAGATCAATTTGTTGCGGGTGGCATCTGAATTGTACTGGGAATTCACCTTTTATATAAATACATTGTGTAGATTAATCCTTTCCACATTCACATCTAATACAAAATAATTTTCTTCAGTTCGATCCAGTATGACAAACTCGTCTGAGGATTATGAAGAGATACCAATGGCAGTGCTTGCAGCCAGGAAAAACATTGCAGTCAACAAAGAAGCAAATGGAGATCATGACTATGAGGTAATGATATATCTGTTAAATTGTTAAACCATCTCTACGATTTTACAAAGACTCAGTTACCTACTTCCTGTATACATATACTGGGTAGTCTTATCCATACCTCTTGGCACAGACGACGGTTTTCTTGGAATGTATCGGCGAACATAGAGACACATGCTTACACATATTAAAGTATGCACAAACACAACTCTTCCAGAGGGAGTAATGTGCTCTATCCAATATCACAAAGCAGTAAATTAATTTAATAAAAGCAGGTTAAATACAGATCGCGACGCATGAGAAGTGTAATCAAAGGGACAATTAGCAGGAGCCGTGTCAAAGAGCAATGACATTTTACAAGAAGGAAATACAACTTAAGAAGGGTGTATGAGTTCCATTCGTTGTTAAGCGGATACTTTTGTATGTCTTGAAATGTCTCAAGGATACCCTGGAATAGCTTTCCAAATCCTAAAAGCAAAACTGTCTAAAATATTTACTCTCTGTCTCTCACTACGATGTAACACGTTAGAAATTATAACAGAATACAGTGCCTCAGGATGTATGTATGTATGTATGTATGTATGTATGTATGTATGTATGTATGTATGTATGTATGTATGTTTGTATGTATGTATGTATGTATGTATGTATGTATGTATGTATGTATGTATGTATGCATGCATGTACACCATATGTATGTATGAACATTACTTATGTCGGATGGATATTTTTCTTAAGTTGACCTTCTTTATTTACAGAACTTACCGATGGTACAAGGTTACACAAGGCGGTCACCAAGCACGGCACGTCACAGTGACTATACAAAAATAGGAACGAGGCTATACGAAATGTCACATGACGACATAGAGATAAATGATCTCATATCAAGAGGCAAATTTTACTCGATAATGAATGGTTACGTCAGAGTGGTCGATGGGAGTGAAAACATAACCAAAGCTGCGCTGAAAATATTTCTAGGTATTTCAGATTTTAGGATGAAGATAATAGATTACATGAATCATGAATTTTACAGTTTGTATAACTGATCCACCATCAATATGGCAATGGAGCAGTAAACGCTTATCATGGCTGATACGCCCTCACCAGACGCTTATAACATTCAAGCCCCACTAGTTGCATCTTTTAGCATTATTTTTATGATTTTATTTTCAAACTAGAATAAATTTGTGAGAATGTACTCATTTAGTTGTGTGCTTCAACAACAAGTACACAGTGTTTCTGTGGGTGGACATCGAGGGGGCCAATTCAAACTGCAAAAATCAATTTGACCAAAAGAGAGTGTACAGTAATGTAATTCACGAGAGTCACGCTTTCCCAATATAACATTCACGTGCATGTCATCAATAACAATAAACGAATGCAATGAATTCATTTATTAAAATCTAATTCTTTCTACAATTGGACATTTTAGGTTCAAAAGAGACGAAAATATTTACAAAAAGAAATTTTATTAAAGAAATTGAAGTTTTGAAGAAGGTCTCGTCCTTGCCAAACATAATCAACTTTCTTGGCTGTTGTACGAAATCTGGTGAGTGAACTTAATTTCAGTGGACAAATACAGAACATACCAGGATACTCTGCAGTTTTGTTTTCATTTCCTTTGAGACGTATCCGTATTCAAGTTCAGTCAGTTTAACACGATAACAAGCTGTAGGCTACAATAAAGATAACCATTTGCATGTCGTTGGCTGTTTTGTATTCCAAAAATGAGATGGACTGGGAAGGCATCGTGTTGTAGGAGAAAGGGTACCGGACTCACTGTCAGAGAATGGCGAGACTCCAGCAGGATGTTGTGCCCCTGAGCAAGGCACTTCACTCCTCATTGCTCCATTGGGTAGAGGGTTGTGGGTACCTCATCCTATAACTGGACGTTGCCTGCTGGATTAGAAAATAGTAGAGAAAGAAATAATAAGAATGAACAAGTTTCAAGTCGGCATCATTCAAGGACGATACCACTGTCCTTTCATCATATCCCCACTTACAGTGAAGGCAACTGCAATCAATGGATGTAAATAAATTTCAGCCAAGTCCCCATCTCTTACAGAGCCGCTGTGTATCATCTTGGAGTACGCATCACATGACAATCTCAAGACGTATCTCACTTGTCACCGTGAAACCTTGGTAACAGAAAGTATTGATCTGTCACAAGAACAAATGTTAGCATTTGCAAGTCATATATCGAGTGGTATGGCCCACTTGACGAAGCTAAAGGTACACAATTGTGGATTCAAAAACTCAATTTGTCCAAACATTTAGGCGTTTTGCTGTAGATGCAAAATTTGTGCAACATAGTATTATTTTCATTGACAAAATGTCTTCTTGGAACTTTACGATCAAATATGTAAAGATAGTGATATTTCATTGATTCTGACAAAGCACGGTATCATTCGATGTTGTATGGTGCCTAATCTGTATGAATATAAGTTCTGAAAACAAATTTGCGGGTTCTGCACAATATGTATCCATACACTGGTAAGTTGTAGTTACTGGTCCAAGCAAATAACTTGACGTTGTTTTGCAATTCCCTTACAAATGTTTGTATACAAAATGAAGACAAATTAATTACGTATCATTATTGTTTGCAGATTGTCCATAGATATCTGGCTGCTGAACACGTCTTAGTCACAGAGCAGAAAATCTGTAAAATATCCAACTTTAGTTATGCCAGCGGGGTGATCAGTAACAGTGCCTTCTTTGAAATACACAAGGTGACTTAATTTGCATTTCATATTATTTACCTACGAACAGACTGCATGCATATTTACAAGCTTTTGAACAAACTATGTCCTCCTAGAGTTAGACATAATTCAATACAGGACGCAACAAGAAATCATGTTGTCTGGTTGTCTTGATCGAGGTAAAGGCAGGGAGTAAACAAATAAGAGTAGTTAAGTTGTTTGATGAAAAACTTTTATATTTTCGCTTTAGCACGGGATATGATTCATTAAGAAAAAAAACACTTAAAAATATGACAAGTCTAGGTACATTATTATACAATTTTTGCTCTGGTTTGTTTCTTTTTGTTCAAATAACATCAGTTTCTCGAAGAGGATTTAATGTTATTTACAGAAAATTTTCATGATCCTGTTTTTCCCCCATGAAGAATAACATTCCTTATCAGTGGATGGCTGTTGAGTCGCTGACGAAGAAACATTTCACAATGTATTCTGATGTTTGGTCGTTCGGTGTGGTGCTCTGGGAAATGTTTTCTCTTGGTGAGTTGACCTAAGGTAGTATGCGCCCTGAAAGTGAAAGGTGAAAGACTCAAACTTTTGCCTAGACTTTCCTCAAGAAAGTTTTCAACCACTCTGTTTCAAAATAAGGAATACAAATCAGGATTCACCGTTCAAATCTGGTACCAGAAGAATGGATTACCTTAAATTTGCCGATATTTGAAATTCAATTGGCCGCCATGCCTGTGTTAAATATTTCGGAACAATTAAATTTTGGATGTTCACAAAGATACGACTGTCAAAATTTGTATTTACTTCACGAACTTCAAAATGAGCCAATACGAGTAGCAGCTAAAGAGAAAGTATTGTAAAAGTTTGAGAGTCCGAATATCTGTCCCAGAGGGGCATTATACCGGGATTCTTATTCTAAAAGATAAGATCTGCGTGCCAGTAAAAGCGTAATGAAAACTAGCATAATGGTATCGACAATATCGGCAATGCAATGGAAAAAATTATCATTTAATCTTACACAGAGGAAACGTGACGAGATAATGAAATTATAACGACTCATAGAAAAGTAAGCAGTTACTTACCCTGTAAGTCAAGATCGTGAAACCTGTTGGCTGTGTTTGATAGAAAAATGTGCTTCACAAATAATGAAGAGCAACTCGATTGAATGTAAAGACTCGAAAATATTGTTTCCGTAGCGTTTTACTTACATTATATTACATTATATTACATTATTTTATATTACATTACATTGTATTACATTACATTGCATTATTTTACATTACGTTGCATTTTAAATTGTATCAACCAATCTATGATCTAGGTAAGGACCCGTACTCAGATATTTCTGCAGATGATATAGTTGTTAGGTTAAACAATGGTTTTAGACTTCAAAAGCCGATTTACTGCGGAACGGAACTGTAAGTGACATTTGTTTATTTTGTTTTGTTTTTTTTTCTGTTCTGCTTTTACTGTTTGTCGATTTTTGTTAACCTTTCGATGTGTGTCTGTTTTCTTTCTGTCTTTTCATAATTTTGTCCGCGCGATGATCACACTTACTTTTTTTCAATAATCCACAGAGGATGTAATGAGAGTATGGCAACATTTCCGTTAAGGTTGCTGCATGATTCATTCTCTGCTTTGTGTCATCTGAACATTGAGAGACAGCGGCACACACAGCATATAGTCATGTGAAGTGTACCTCAAACGAAAGTCTCTGTATCGATGAGAATGAAAACGAACGCTTTCATACTCTAATTTTATTACTATACAAATACAGAATAATATTTTCTTCTTTTAAAATTATAGCTATGTCGTGATGTATTCATGCTGGTGGCATGGGATCAAAAAACGTCCTACTTTCTCCGAGCTTACTGAGACGTTTCGTGAACTAAGTGAGAGTGAAAAAGTAAGTAGAGTGAATCCATGGATTGCCAGCCAAATAATTTGGATTTGCTGTGGCATCATGGTCGGCTGCTGTGATCAATCGCTTCTTGTTTTTATGTGTTAAATTACCTTCGTTGGTCATCTTGTTTTTTTACCATATCCTACTAATTGCTGAATTACTATGTCTTTAATCTACTGGTGACTTACTCTGAAGAACTACTTGTTGTATACTGTCGTGAAATTATTCAAGCTATGTTGTGTGATAGTGTTTTGAACACACTAAGTACAGTCATCCTTTGCCATGTCTGGCCTCTCTTGACGCCGGTCAGAAATTTAGGCTAGATGCAATCATTACATACAATGTGGCATGGTGCAATGATGTGCCTGACTAAGCCATTCGCAATAATGGTGTTATGAGTACAACATTGCAAGGCAGATATTAGAATTTGCGTAGAAAATTATGCGCCCTAGGTGAGTCTATAAGAAACATTAATTTTAATAGAAAAATCAATCTCACTAATTTCCAAATTATCATCTGTTTTATTGCAGGACCTTGTGTGGTTTACTTGACGAAAATCGGTCATAACAAAACAGATAACACAAGAGACAGTGTTTACAGACATTATTTTACAAAATGAATTGCAAGTGAATAGCATTGTTGGCAGATCAAGACTAAAGGGTTTTCCATTATATGAACCGACAACTTTACAATAGTAAGTTAAAACAAGAATACCACGCGGGATCCCAGAGAGCAAACTTTTGGAATATTTCGCGTTCTATACATTCAGTGAGCGACAAGAAAATCCTTCAGCATACCAGAACGTTGCCGAAAGAAAAATCTACATATTGTTTTTCATTTCGACAAAACAGACACCTTTGACTTTTAGCCAAGGAGAGTTCTTTTCTATTCGTTTTAAAATAGAAGCGGCATCATGGGCGACATATTTGATAAATAAAGGTTTTAACAGCATGTCCTGCGCTTTGCTTAACTCAATGTGTGCATTGTCGAACACATTCACATGTATTTGGAATAGCAGGGGATAGAATTCCACTTTCGGATGATACTATCACAATGGATACAAATCCATTTTAGTTTTTTTTGTAAAAAACATGACAGCGATAAGTCCTTTCGCTCACATGAGTTGAAATGAACAGCAGAGGTACATTTTAACGTAATTAGATGGTTTAGGAAAAGAACAAATAACACGATTGGAACTAATTTGGGATAATTGGATGGTGAAGTAAGGTCGTTTTAATCTGCAAATGTAAGCTCATCTGCTTTTCTTTTTAAGTTATACGCTTGTTTGTATGAGTAATTTGTAATATTACAACATTCAGCTATATGGCAAGTAACACTTTTGAGAAATTTGAAAATCAAATTTGAAGATCAAATTATCCCAAATTAGTTCCAATCGTGTTAAATGGTTATGAAGACATCGAATTTAATATTTTTACTTGCTTTAAAAAATGCCTGAACACCTGGAATTGGGGTAACTTTATCATAGCACGCAGCTTATATTATAAAGGAGTGTCCAAACCAAATTGGCAAAAGGCTTCACTCTCTTTGCCTATCGAAACTTTGGTGATGCAGTGTTTATAAAGTGCACTTGTTTAAAGCGGTCACACCTAGTCACATTTTTCATCACGTCAAACGTAGGTTTGAACATTATTTTCACCTTAAAATCAAACCTGATCCTCTGAGTTCTGTCAATCTTGCAGCATTTGAGAAATCTTTTGCAACTGTATCTTGGAACTTGCAAGACAGAGAGATTAAACAGCTATAGTCAAGGGTGTAACATCTACTGGAAAGATTAATGAGCATGGATTCCATATAAAACTGAAGATATTGAACGATACGGTTGTTTTCACTTCATTATTGATATCATTGTGGATATTATTAAGAAAACACAGAAAACGAAAGAGAGCATCCTTTCCCTGCGATATACAACAAGTCTGAATTGCATCATGGGATGCTTTGCACCTTACTAGGCATATTACAGTACAATATTCGCCAGCATCCGGCGAAAATATCAAAGGCATAATTAAATAACGTTCTTCGCGATAACATCAGGGTTTTTTTATTCAGTATAAATTAACGAGCCTCCACTCATACGGTTCGTGTACGTACTTCAACCTGAAATAACAGACATGCGCACTTCATGGGGTGTATTGGTGCGGCATTTTGACGTCACAACGACATCTTCACGGTAAGATACTGTAACATTTCATGACGTCATGAAGCAGTATTACTTTACATAGACGTAAAAGATAAAATTCTCGGTAAATTAGCCGTTCAGTTGGAGGAGTAAGAGTTAAACCGTCATATTGTTGGGGCGACGATATCTTTATTTGTTGCTTATTCACACTAAATAGTACGGCGAGGGGGCGAATCGCTACTATTTTAGTTGCTATGGTAGAGATCAATTTTTCACCTCATTTCGCTTAATAAATAAATATATAAAGTTCTGAGCCGTGGCAAATGCATGGTATACAACTGATAGTAGAATGTCCGTACTCCGCTGTGGAATCTAACAAGCAGGTACTAGGTCCTAGTACAAAGTGTATGCATTCATGCATGCATGTTTGTATTCGAAAAAGCTAGCGTTAGCAATTTGCGTTAATATAGATAACTCAATTGCGCTCTTTATAAATTCTGTTCATCTAAAGACAGCAATAAAGTAACCCTTCCTTGAGATCAATGTTTGATAAATATATACCAATTTATCAATCTTGTTTTTATATAATTTCCTGACTTCCCTATAGAAAGCGTACGCGTGTTTACGTCACAAAGTTGCTCTATTGTACACGTACCGAAACTGCCGCTAACTGGACGTCACGCCTGCGTGTTGCTTCATTGTCATATGGATGTCTGTTAATGATTGCCCGGGTTTTTGTATGTTTATGTCAATAAGAGTCTAAAAACAGCAACATTGTATACATCGGGTCACTGAGTCCATATTAGTTGCCCCGTCACCGCTCACAACCTATGACACAACCACCAGTTTTACACTTTTCACAATGAGCATGCGCGATAGCCTTTCTGCTTATCCACGTTGCGTGTTGTATGCTGAAAACACTTAAAATTGACAAAATTTAAATTGACACCGATAGGTGCATAGCAATACATTTTTATACAATTAAAAAATACATTAGAAAATAATCTACAATGGATCAAACGCTGTCTTGAGTTAATGTAAAAGAGCGTCATGTTAAAGGCACTTTTCGCGATCTCTGGGATCGCCTTTGTTCTAGTCTGTAAGAGGATATTGGAGGTGTGATAGTCTTTTGTTTTCCATTGAAATAGTAATCTTGTGGGTAAATTTTCTGATAAGACAATCTGGTGCCAATACAGGCCTTTAAACTTAGTCTGCGATTCGTTTTGATTCATTTTTAATACACGCAAATTCTTTTGAATATCTTGTTGTAGAATTGACTTTGGAGGCTAACAGTTAACGATGAACTTAAAGAAATTAAGCCTCATTTTACTCATTATAGCGACAACAGCTTGGTCAGGTATGTAATTCCTGTTTTTACAGCTTTCTGTCTTTATCATCAGCCGAGTAGGGATCAGGCAGACACTCTACAGTATCATCATGTTTTAGCGATGTATTGGCACAGTACAATATAAAATCTCTTCTACACATTAATCTCCTTGCCGCGACATTCCGCAATGTGGGAGAGAATTTATTTGGATTACTATTACTCATCATAAGCGCAAGCTCATTAATACAATAACAAGCTAAAGAAATGAGATATAGATCCTGTCTCTATGTATCAATTTACCTGAGTTCAACTGCTTTGATGTTACTCGATCCTTTTCTACATCTGCATACTAAGTGTATGCTAGCCCTTGGTGTTACATGAGTCTGAGATAGGTTCTGGCTGACTCGATGAGTACCTGCGGAGATTTGCATAGTCAAGGAATACAACTCAAGAGATTTTGTTCACGAGTGCAGAGACTTGGAAATTTGGCGCTACATCATTCAGAAATTATATCTCGACATATATGACTACAAGTGAGAATATTTTTTATGCTTTGTCTTACAAGATGGTGACCCGTCATGTGAAAGTCTGTCTGAAATGGGACCCAACGGTGAAGTAATCATTGGTAGTACCTTTATACTTCGTTGCCGTATTGACAGCGAGGCAACCCCACCAGGACGATTGGTCTGGTCACGTGACGGTAAAGACACAACCACGGCTGGTTCATCGCCACTTCTGTTCAGTCACATTGTACGAAAAGACGACAACGGGAGACGTTTTAGTTGCAGGATACAATATGACAGTATGACGTCACCAAGGAGATGTCCTCAAGCTATAATACCTAATGTCCAATGTAATCATGTTTTCTGCATCCATTCATGCTCTTGTTCTGTCCACAGACCGGGTAGCCATATTAGGGACATAATAGGAAATAGAAGACAACGCAAAAGTCTCGCGATTGTCGACAAAGGCAATAAGTAGTTTAGTAATTAATAATGAAGTGGCAAAGTATCAAATCCATTTGGTAATTGCAATGTCTACCTACCTACCTACCTACCTACCTACCTACCTACCTACCTACCTACCTACCTACCTACATTACCTACCTACCTACCTATCTTTACCTCTCTAACTCTCTATCTATCTATCTATCTGTAGCCTTCAAAAACCCAGCAGGGAAGACTTCAAGACTGATTTCGAGTCACGTTTCTGTGTGACCTATTGGTTTTACCATCGCTTGAAACATCTTTTCACTGTGCCTTTTCGCTAGATCCACCGGTAGCATCGGGTCCGGATTACGTTTGCATTGAGAAAGGAAGAAGGCTTCGCGTGTATTGCAGCTACGTCATTGGTAATCCACGGACTACCAGAGTTAGATGGACAGCGCCACATGTGAGCCATACGATGGAGGATCCTCTTCTCATCCATGACATCCAACCCGGAGAAGAAAATCCATCCGTTTACACGTGTGCAGTCAGCAACATTTACTACAATGGTATCAGTGGTGAATCGTCTAGTCAGACGACAGTGGAAGTCCAATGTAAGTTGATCATTTTCATTTAGAACGACAGTGAGTGTGTTTACACCAAAAATATGTACTTGTGAAAAGGTAAAAGTAATCATGGGATGATAAATTGACATCGCCTATTAAGAAGCATCGTCTTGTGAGGTCTGGATGACGAAAGAATCATAGGCACACGGTTTGCTAATCATGTCTTGGTTTCATGATGTATTTTGTTTTTATCCATCAGATGATCCAGAGGTATCTACACCTGTCCTGCGCTATATCAACGAAGATGACGAATTGCAAATACTGTGCAGTGTTGATGCAATGCCATCTGCGAAAGTCACGTGGGTTTATCCAGATGCCACACTGCGCCATGGGAAAACACTGATGATACCGGCCATACGTAGAAGTCAAAGTGGGGTGTACTCATGTGAAGCAACGAATGAATTTTGTGAGCAGATTGGAGGAACTGGACGGGGAAAGAGTGAAACACTAGTACTCGTCAATTGTAAGTCAATCAATCATAATCTCCCAAATTATTCGATAGAAAATGTTGAAAATAGGAATTTATTGAATGAAAATCATGGTTACGTCTAATATCATGAGACTGATTGATTACAACACCTTTCAGTAAAGAGATATTCCATTTTATAACGAGCCACATGCTCATTATGCACATGGCACGCGACTAGAATATAGATAGAGACAATAGGAGAGGGTAGTTTTACAAGCTCTATTTACTAGGGAGATAGTTCTTGGATAAATACCTAGCCATATGGCCATTAATGTAGTATTGTCTGCAGCTTTGAAAATGTACTGAGTGTCAGAACGCTCGGCATGAAGAGCTGCTGATAAAAAGGGCGAGATTTTGCATTACATCAGCCTTACAATTTCAAAAACTCATCCATAACAAGGTCATTCAAGTGCATAATGTTCATTAATTGGTATGATAAGGGGGTATTTCCATGACAGAGACGTACGGTGAAATTACACGTACATGTATGCATTATGGCTTATCAAAAACTGAAGCACTGAATAATCTGAGCATGTGGAATCTTGTAAAACAACTATGATTTAATGTATTCAATTTATTAAATCGCCCTGGCCCTTACAACACTTCTTCGTTGCGTCTTTAATACAAAAAACACCGGCTATTTCCGCTTGCGAGAACAGAACAGAAAGCCCAAAACTTGCATATCATCAAGATGTTTTGTCACAGACTGAACACAGAGCCTGCCCTTCGTTACTTGATGTGGTTCTCACTTTGAAATAGTGTGCGTATAAAGCCTATATCGCAGGGTTAGGGTTAGAATTGCAAGAACCACATTTGCTATTTTAGTTTTATTTCTTTGTATTTTGGAAACAGTCAAACCCGTCCAAGTCATGATTTCTATGACATCACCTGTAAGAGTTGGCGAAAATCTGACCTTTGTGTGCACTACAAGCAGCAGTTACCCGGCATCTTCGATCACTTGGTACAGGAACGGAGTACCCATAGATGCGACAGATAAAAATATCAAAATCAGTGGGCTCGTTGAAGAGGACAGTGAATACCATGGTTTTATATCAAAGCAAGAATTACACATCACCACAACTCTACAGGACAATTCTGTTCCAATCAACTGTGCTGCAATCAACCCAGAATTCCCTTCGGAAGCCATCGAGTCCTACGCGATGTCAATGAACGTCCACTGTAAGTATTAAGGGTGTAAGAGTCAACGAGTTGATGAACATTTGACATCTTACCAGAAAGAAAAGTAATGGCAAGACATGGGGAGATGAAAGAGCTAGTGATTAGTTAACACAATATTTAACATGCAGATAGTTGGGGTTAAAACAGCCACTTTGGAGAAAAGGAAAGAACGAAGAGTGACCATGGAAAACAGAGAAATGCAGGTAATGTATCTGTAATTGTGTGAAGCAACTATCTGATATTTCTATTTGCAGATAAACCATTGGTTTTGAATGAAAAGAAGAACGGGCAAGTCGCAGCAAATGAAGGCGAGTCTGTCCTACTGCATTGTGAAACTGATAGCAACCCACCAGCAAATGTCACGTGGTTTGCCAACAGCGGCTCAGTTGTTACAAACAGTAGCCTCTACTTGCAAACTGTGAATAGATCCAAATCAACGCCCTCAACGTCAGCGACACTCCGGATAGGAACCGTAACTGCCAATAGCTATGGTCGATACATCTGTGAGGCTCATAACTTGTATGGACGAGTCGCTTTCCTCATCGCTCTGAAACGCAAATGTAAGTGTAAAGACCTTCTTGTTAGTGTCTGCTGTAAACGAGGGCGACCAAACAATCGATTTCAAGACATTGCAAAATTGACTACATCAAATATGTATTTTGAACAAAATTGATATTTGGAGGGGATGTGAAAACTGTTCTTAACTTTTATCTGTCTACAGTCACTCTCAACTTCTGATATATCGTTGTGAAAACCATGTACCATAACCGTTGCAAGTACCAATTATTACAAGATGTGTGTTTTAATCTTTATATAGCTGCCCCGGACAAAGTTAACAACATCAACATCACGACCACTGCTGACATAATAGTCATAACCTGGGAACGAGGCTTCGACGGTGGTGAGGAGCAGATGTTCTACGTTGAGTACACGGAATTACCCGACGGTTACGTCAAGGTCACCGATTTGTCTTCTGATAACATCGCCACCATCGGTGGTTTAAAGCCAGAGAAGGCGTACAA